>JALPQD010000623.1:497394-607677 GCA_023101885.1 Typhlomys cinereus | reverse complement strand
CCCTTACTGTTCAAGAAGCTCTAAGTCCACAATCATAAAGCCCCAGTTCACCCAGCTGCACCAAGCCGGGTTGGGGAGGACATAAGTAATGTTGTTTTTTCCCCAGGCACTGAATGAATTCATCTGGGGTTTTATATTTTTTTATTAACAACCAAAAGTAAGAATTTATTACTTTATGTTATTGTCAAATTCATATTACCTTCCAATCCACCTCCTTCAGTTACAACTAGATCCACTTGTTCAAATTAAGGAAATAGGACATTACCTGCCCAAATCTTGCATACCTCTTTTGCCTACCTCTTACTCAAACCAAATTTTATTATTAAAGATAGCACTGAAAGATCTTTGCTTCTCCTGTATAGTAAGAGCAACTTTTTAAAATTCCTTTGGAATAGTCAAAAATATCTTCCATCAGCCTTGTTTGGTCAAACATCTTTCTCTAGAGTCAGGAAATTAAGCAAATGACCAAAGATGGGTGAAATGTTATTCTTTAAAATGATTCTGAACTATGAACAAAAAAGCAAAGAAAAACCAAAGCCAATCCTATTGTAATAAATAAAACTGTTAAATATGCATAGTTCTGTTTTCAACTGGATTGTCCGGGTGACAAATATGTGACAAGAAAATGTTTATTCTAAGGCAACTTCCAGTTGAGGCAGATCAAATTATGGTATTTTATATAGCTCAAATTTTAAGATAGAATCTACTCTTGTGTTTTAGAAAACCAGTAATTTTCCCCAAAGAGTACGGATTCAGCCTAAGTTAATGGCAGTCTTAGATATGAATATTTCTGTATGGCTTGTCATAATGCTGGTAGAAATTATTTTTTGGCCCATTAAGTGGTCTACTCAAATAAATAGAATATCTCTCATTTAACTTTCCCCAATGAAAATTTAAGCAATTACTGCAATGATTTTAATTTATAAGTTCTCCTTCGTCAATATTAAAAGCATTCATTAGAACCTGAGACATCAGTATCTATGATGTTTCTTCTATATATGATCATTGTTTATGACAAAGACATTACATCATAATGTCTTGACCTTAATGAGAAACTATGACATGTGATTTGGTTTGCTTTTATGAAGTGTCTATTTCTGTGTTCATAACTTTTAGGTAAGTAAAGATTAACAGAACTTACCAAAATGGGAGTTTAGTCATTTCATTACTAATATCCTTTAAGAATTCCAACTTGAAGTGTTACAGGTTATTTTTTTTTTCTTTTTCTTTTTTAAGAACAGAGACAAGACTAAAGGGGAACAGAGAGAAAGAATATAATGGGAACTTCTGTGGTTCCTAGGCCACGGCTGTATGCTCCCTATCAGTAGACAGACAACACAGAGTAAGGGAAAGGGACCTTCACACTCGCCTCTTGTGAAGACAAAAACACAAAGCAGCTTACTGAACAACTGCCAAAGGGGCACAAGTGCTCCACACTGGTGCCAAATGAGGAAAGGGCTGCCGTGGACCCACATGTTGACCAGATGTAACAATTTAACAGTGTAAGGGGGCCCATGAAGACCCTTGGGGATGGGATAAGTGTGGAGTCAACAGCACAACTCGGGAGTCAGGCGAGTGGCAAAGCAGGCTCTCAGGTTTGTAGGCTCAGGCTTGTGGCTCATATATTCTAAGTATCAGGCTGCTTATACCCCACCCGACATCCCATAAGTCCCAGCGTGAGTTTTGTTGAGTTGTCCTGTCCGGATTGGTCCTCTCAGCCAGGTGGTTTAAAGCACCACTGTCTTTGCTCTGGAGAAGGCTAGCACAAGATTTGCAGTCTTGAGTTTGTATGCTTAGGGAGGGAGGTCCAAGGAGCCTCTCTGTATGGGGGATGGAAGCCTCTGTGGTGCAATCATTGTCTGTTCCTCCTACAAGCTATGACCTCTGTTAGCTGTCTATGACAACTATGAGGTATGACTACTCTGAGCTCTATATGAGCACTAGTAGCTATACCACTGTGAGCTCTTATAACCACTATGAGATTTGACCATTCATGTCCCTTATGAGCTCTAAGAACACTGTGAGCTATGATCTTTGTGAGCTCCCTATGACCACTCTGAGCTCTCTATGACTCCTGTGAACTTGCTATGAGCACTTTAAGGTATGACCATTGTGACTGTATATGACAATTATGAGCTATGACAACTGTGAGCTCTTCATGTCCATTATGAGCTCCTGTAACTGTTGTGAGGTATGACCACTTAGAGCACTCTATGACCACTTTGATCTCTCTATGAGAACTTCAGCTCTCTATGACCACTATGAGCAATGACCACTGTGAGATCTTTATGACCAGTGTGAGCCATGACTACTGTGAAGTCTCTATGACCACTTTGAGTAACTTATGAGCACTGTGAGCACTTTGAGCACTTTATGACCAATTTGAGCTATGACCATTGTGAGCACTTGATATTCATTATGAGCTCTCTATGACAACTATGAGCTATGACCACTGTGAGCTCAGTATGACCACTTTGAGCTATGACCACTGTGACCTCTCTATGATCAATTTGAGCTCTCTATGACCACTGTGTTCTCTATATGACCACATTAGTTCCCTATGGGGACCTATGATGACTCTGAGCTCTCTATGACAACTTTGAGCTATGAACACTGTGAGCTGTTTTTGACCACAGTTAGCTATGATCACTGTCAGTTCTCCATGACAATTATGAATTTTGTATGACCACTTTGAGTTATGATACCTGAAAGCTCTCTACGACCAATGTGAGTTATTTATGACCACCGTGAGCTGTCTATGTGAGTTCTCCATGTCCACTATGAGATATCTATGACAACTCTGACCTCTCCATGACCACTGTGATCTATGACCATTTTGAAATCTCTATCACCACTGTGATCATCTGACCACTGTAAGCTCTCTATGAGCACTATGAACTATGACTACTGTCAGCTCTCTATGGCCACTATGACCTTTCTATGTCTACTATGAGCTATGACCACTATGAACCCCATGTCCTCTGTGAGCAATGACAATTATGGGCTCTTTATGACTACTATGAAGTCTCTATGACCATTTTGACTTCTCTGTGACCAATTTGAGTTCCCTATTACCCCGTGACCTCTATATTACTACTATGGGCTATTATCAACTGTGAGCTCTTAATGATCAGTGTGAGCTATGACCACTGTGATCTCTCCATGACTACTATGATCTATGACCACTGTGAGCTCTCTAACTGCACTATGAGCTATGACCATATGAGTGATCTGTGAACCATTGTTAATTATGATTACTATGACCTCTTTTTAGCCTTTATGAGCTCTCTATTACCACTAGGAGATATAATCACCTTGAGATCCCTGTGACCAATATGAGATTTGACCACTGTGAGCTCTCTATGACCACTGTGAGCTTTCTATGACCACTGTGACCTCTCTATGACCACTGTGAGTTCTCTATGACTACTATGAGCCATGGCAACTATGAACTATATACACTGTGAGCTCTCATTGTCTATTATATCCTCTTTATGACCATTTGAGGTATGACTACTGTGAGCTATCACCATTATGAGCTATGACCACTGTGAACACTCATTGTCTATTATGTGCTTTTTATGACCACTGTGAGGTATGACCACTATGATCTATCACCATTATGAGCTATGATCATTGTGAGCTCTCTATGAAGATTATGAGTTCTCTATGAACACTGTGTGCTATGACCACTGAGAGTTGTCTATGACCACTGAAAATTATGAGCAGGAAAAGCTTTCTATGAACACTGTGATCTATGACCACTTTGAAATCTCTATCACCACTATGATCTATGACCACTGTGAGCTCTCTATGAGCACTATGACCACTATGAGCTCTTTCTGACCATTAGGAGCTCATTAGGACCACTGTCAGCTCCCTATGACAACTATGAGCTTTCTATTACCATTATGAGTTCCATATGACAACTATAATTTATGAGCACTGAGAGCTCTCAATGACCATTATGAGTTATGACCACTGTGAGCCCTCTATGACTCCCTGTAGCTCCCTATGAGAAACCTGACCTATGAAAAATGTGAGTTCTCCATGACCACTATGAGCTATGAGCATCGTGAGCTCCCATTGTCCAATATGTATTCTCTATGACTATTGGGAGCTATGTCCACTGTGACCTATCTACGGCAAAAATGATCTTTGTCAACTGTGTGATCTCTATCAATACTATGAGCTCTGATCACTGTGAGCTCTTTATGGCCATTATGAGCTATGACCACTGTAAGCTTTCAACAACCACTTTGAGTTCTCTATGACCACTATGAGCTATGACCACTCTGAAATATCTATCAACACTATGAGCTCTCTATTACCATTGATGTTGGGACAGAACTCCCACTCGTGAGACGACCCGACTCAGGAGACCACGCTGACAACGAGATCAATGCAAACAGCAAGAGGTTTTATTGTCTAGCGCGCTGGGGCCTTTCCATATGGGAATGAAGGAGGCGACCCTGAGCACAAAGGGCACAGACTTTTTATACAGTTTTTTGTAAGGAGGTGTTGAGGTAGTGAGGTGTTACCAAATAATTGGCTTATACACTTAACTTTTAAACTCATTGGTGCAAGTTTAGGCGCAAAGGGAATGGGGCGGCTTTGGTGGTGATGAGCATAGCAGCACGTCCTCGCAGCTTTACCGAAAACCTGGGGATGAGTGTGTTCCCTTGGAATTCCCAAGGTTGGGGGAGGTCCCGGTATCTGGCCTGGACACACATGTCCTTTGCCTTTTTTGGGAATTCTTGGGTTGGGCTTGGGGTGAGGTAGCGTGATTCTGAGCCTAGCTCATCACATTCTTGCCATTCTTGCTTGCCTAGGAAATCTCTCCTTTTATATTCTTTCTGTCTAGAAAATTTCTTCTTCTACATTAACTCTTTCACTGACAACTGTGACCATTGTGAGCACTAATTGTCTATTATGGGCTCTTTATGACCACTGTAAGATATAAGCACTGTCAGCTCTCTATGACCACTGAGTTATGACCTCTGTGAAGACTTCATGACCACTGTGAGCTAAGACCACTGTCAGCTCTGACCACTGTGACCTCATTATGACCACTATGAGCTATGACTCTCTGAGCTCTCTATGTCTATTATCAGCTCTATATAGCCACTATGAGCTGTGACCACTGTGAGCTCTCTCTGATCACTGTGAGCTCTCTATGTCTCTCCTGTGAGCAATGAAAACTATGAGCTCTCTATTATCACTATGAACTCTCCATGACCACTGTGAGCTCTCTTTGAGCACTACTACCTATGAGCTATGAACATTGTGATCACTCTGTATTCATTAGGAGCTCTCTATGACCATAGAGAGCTATGATCACTGCCGTATCCTAAGGTCCCAGCATGGCAGAGTATCATTTTAAGGAAACATTTCCTGGAAAAAGGACATGGCATTATTTGAAATAAATAAAAAAATAAGGAAAATATGGGAATAGTCCGGCTTCAGTGTTACTGCCTGCCTTAGTATTACTGTCTAGTTCTGATCTAAAGCTTTCTAACTGGGGAGTGATACATTAACATCTAAATGGGCAGTTGCTAAGTGCTAGAGACTCTCCGTATGTAAATTAAGTTTTGCCTCTGGTAGGAGGATTCCTCCCTTCTACCTCCTGCATGTTCTTAGATCTTTTTGTTGTTGTTGTTGTTGTTCTCAGTACAAGCTATGTTACAGTCCCTTCCCTATACATTTGATGTGTACACATAAACCAGGGAAAATCTACTTTAAAACGTTCATTGCCCCTTTGCATTTAGCAACTGAATGTCATGACTGCTTTAACTCTACCTGGAGACATCACATCTGCTCCAACACAGAAAATACATGTCACCTCTGCTCTTCCTTTGTTACCTGGAATGAATATGTTTTACATAATCCTGTAAAGAATTTAATCCTGGTTTTCTTTGATGTTTTCCCAAAGGGCATAATGTTAATAATACATCCCCTGGCCTTTACTCTTGATTTTCTAAAGTATGTAAACGCTGCTAAAAAATTTCAATAAAGAGTTTAGATTCACTCAGGCCGGAGAGCTGTGTGTCTATCTCCTTTCGCTGAAGCCTTGCCCACCTTGTTGAGGGGATTTCTGGATTCCAGGTTGGCGCACTTGGACTGCAATATCTGGTGCCCAAACCTGGGACACTCGACTAGGTAAGACTTTCCTTTTCTTTTTTTTCTCTTCATATATTTTTTAGGCAAGGATAGGATCCTGTCAGGGTGAAGAAGACCCCTTCATCAAGAGTGGAGCCAAGTTAAGAAGATGGGTAAAGATAGGATTCCATAAAGGACAGAAGACACCTCAATCAAGAGTGGAGCCGAATTAAGAAAGTGGGTAAGAAACATGAGCTTTACTGAGTCTAAAGAAGGAAGACTCTTTTTGGTGTAACAAAGCAAATGATAAATTCACAAGGTGTTCATGTGTCTTCTAAGCAGTAAGAAAAATTTTTCAGTTTGTACAAAAATGTTGTCCTTGTTTTCTAGAGGAAGGAACCTTGGATCTAGAAACTTAGAAAAAGATAAGAAAAGAAATTAAAAACTATTATCATGTTCACAGACCAGAAAAGGTCCTGGTTTCTGGATTTTCTTATGGAGTTCAATGATAGATTCTTTACGTCCCAGGCAGAAAGCAATATGCATAGATCAGGAAACCAATTTCGAAAAAGAGATTACTCAAACTCAAAAATAAAATCAAGTTAAAAATTATGAATGCTTAGCTAAGGCTCAAGGTGTTGTAACAGTAAATTTAGAGAAAGAATAGGTGATGATGTCCTGTCTCCCTCTGAGGGGACTGATTTAGGAAAAACAGTGAACAGTGGTGTCCTGTCTCCCTCCAAGGAGAATGATTTAGGGAAGGAAGTGGACAGTGATGACCTGTCTCCCTCTGAGGAGACCTATCTCTATCTGAGGGGACTGATTTAGAGGAAGAAGCAGCACCTCACCATAGTGAGGATAGTGGGGCCATTTCCCTCACCTTATAATCAAAGACATAAAAAAAGAGACCTAGAAAGCCTCCCACAGAGGTAGGCTTTCTTGGAACAGTACAACAGGCTAAAAGAATAAAAAATAAATATCCCATATGGGAGCCAAATCCAGAAGCTACAGAAATAGTTATAAAACAATTGCCCTTTGCTTGTGAAAAAAAAGGACATCTCAACAGGAAATGTCCTCACAAAAATAAAAGCAATAAACAAAATAACAAGCCAAAAGAACTATGTCACAGATGTCAGAAGGGGTATCATTAGAAAAAGACAGAACTCTTCTGCTTCTGAAAGTAGATAATAACAATCAAACGATGATTCAAAATAATTCAGGTTAAAAACTTAATAATTCCTTCAGATTCTAATGTCTGTCTAATTCTTTCTGGAGTTTTTGGACCTTTGCCTTGAGGATGCTTTAGCCTCATTCTTGAAAGAAGTGCTTTCCCAGGGCAGACATCCAAATGTTGCCTGGGGTGATGGATTTTGATTATTCTAGAGAAATTCAATTTATGATTCAATCCTCAGATAAAGCTATTCAGCTAGATAAAATTCAGTAAATTGTACAGCTATTACTTTTACGCTATTTAACTTTGCCAGATGTTATTCTTAAGGATGATAGAGGAAAAGGAAGTTTTGGTTTTACAGACATAGCAACATGGGTTCAAGAAATCTAATAAAATCGCCCTATGAGAAATATACAAGGACAAGGAAAAAATATATCAGAATTAATGGATACAGGGTCTAATGTGTCCTGCATTACAGGAAAAGACTGGTTTCCCACTTGGCCTGTAATTAACAGTCCATCTACTTTGGTGAGTTTAGGATTGGCCTCAAAAAATTTTCAGCCTTATTTCATTCCCTCTCTTCCTTTCTCGTTATGAGAAAGAGATGTTTCATCCTCAATGGAAATGCTTTAGTAGCACCTGGTCCTGTAAAATTGGAACAAAAATTTTTAATTTGGGCTGCTATTACTTATTATGATGATAAGATACAATGGAAATCAAAAGAGCCTCTATGGGTTGAATAGTGGCCTCTATCAATGGGAAAAATGCAGTCTATAGAACAATTGGTGCAAAAACAGTTAAAATTAGTGCATACAGAAACATCACACAAAAAACATTGTTAAAGATTAAAAGCAGTAAAAACCAATTGGCTGGCTTTATAGATTAAGTTGTAAATTTATACCTTTCTTTTATTAAAGGAAATGTAAAGCCCAAAATTTGGTTTCAAATCGATTAAAATAAAATAAAATAAAAAGGTAAAAAATAAAAATAAAAATAAGAGGACAAGAACATGTTCTTCCTTATATTTTTAAATTGTTAAAAAAAACTAGAGATTGATATAAAAACCTAATATCCTAAAATTACTTTAATGTTTTTGAGATCCATAAAAAACATTCAAAACTGCCATTTTCACAGGCTGTGGCAAGAGGATCTCAGCTTGGAAAACAATAATGTAAATATTTCACCTTTAAAGATGCAAATGATACTTTGGGAAATGCTGACAAATTTTCAGAAAAAGAAAAAAAATGACAAATATATTTATCTATTAAATACATCTAAATAAATACATCTTTAAAACCCTGAAGCAAAAAAATTACAGAAAAGACCTCCCATGTTTTTGGATTGGCAGAATCAATATCACAAAAATGACCATCCTACCTAAGACAATATACAGATTCAATGCCATAACATACCAATTAAAATTCCACAGCAATTCTTTAAAGAAATTGACCATACAATATCAAAATTCATATGGAGGAACAAAAGATCCAGAATAGCAAAAACAATTCTGAGTAACAAAAATTCTGCTGGAGTTATCACCATACCAAACCCTAATCTATACTACAAATCCATAGTTATAAAAAGAGCCTGGTACTGTCTCCAAAATAGACACATAGACGAATGGATAAGTCTTGAAGTCCCAGATATAAGCTCACAAAATTACAGCTATTTGATCTTTGACAAAGGGGCCCAAAAATCCAATGAAAAAAAAACCAGCATCTTCAACAAATGGTGCTGGCAAAACTCAAACTCGTTGTCCACATGCAGAAGATTAAAACTCGACCTGTGTTACTGTCTGCCTGCATGATTGCTAATAAGTGACCATCAAACAGCTTAAAGGAACAAGCTTATTCTTTCCTATGATTTTTGGGTTACAGTTCGTAGTCCACTTGACAGGAGAGCTCACACCTCCACCAAGGCTGAGGGAACTGGCCACATCATCACCACGTAACGGCTGAGAGATGGATGATCCTTGCTTGTGCCAGACAAGCATGTCTGGCCAAGTGAATGGAAGGATGCCAACTCTCTCAACCAGGTCTCTGTGATTTATCCAGGGCCTAATCCCACCCACCATGGCCTGGGTCTTCCCCAGCAGCTAGACAATCTTCTTCAGGTTTGCTCTAGGCTTAACTCAACCATCAATTCTCTACCACTGTGCCCAGAGCTCAAACCCTCAGCAGTCAAGTTGACACCTATGACAACCTGTATTTGTCACCATGTGCAAGACTTAATTCCAGATGGCTTAAGGACCTCAATATAAGGCCAGAGACTATAAAAACCTTAGTTGAAAGGGTAGGGAACTCCCTCGAGCTGATTGTACTAGGCCAACAGTTCCTAAGTGGAAATCTAATAGCACAGTCACTAAAACCAACACTCTTATGAAATTAAAGAGCTTATGTTCAGATAAAGAGATTGTAACTTGAGCACAAAGGCAACCCACAGAATGGGTGAAAATCTTCATTAACCACATATCTGATAGAGCTGTATTATCCAGAGTGCACAAAGAACTTAGAAAACTAAACACCAAGGAAATAAATGGCCCAATTAAAAAAATGAGCCTTGGAAGCTAAAAGAAACTTTACTAGGGATGAAATTGAAATGTCTAACAAATATCTTAAAAAATGCTCTGCATCCTTAGCTATCAGAGAAATGCAAATAAAAACATCCCTGAGATATCATCTCACCCTGGTCAGAATGGCAAGAATCCACAATACAAACAACACCAAGTGCTGGAGAGGATGTGACAAGAAGGGAATTCTCCTACATTGCTGGTGGGAATGCAGGCTTATACAACCACTCTGGCAAGCTGTCTGGTGATTCTTAAAGAAGTTAAAGATTGAAATGCCATATGATCCTGCTATTCCACTTTTGGGAATAATCCCCCGTGCAGCAAAAATTCACCTTGATATCACAAGCATGACCATGTTCATAGCAGCACTGTTTATAATAGCAAAGTCATAGAATCAACCCAAATGTCCACCAGTTAATGAGTGCATAAGGAAATGTGGTACATTTATACAATGGAATACTACTCAGCCATCAAAAATGATGAATTAATGAAATTTGCCAGGAAATGGATGGAATTAGAAAATATTATATTGATTGAAGTATCCCAGACACAGAAAATTAAGCACTGTGTGTACTCTCTAATAGGTGGATCCTAGTACCAAATCCACTTACAGACACACTCAAAGATGGATCTCTGTAATACCTACAGTAATTGCAATGATTATAGATGGGTAGAAAAGGGAAGGAGGGCCCCGCCAGCAATTGGGAGAGAGGGGATCATGTTACCATGGAGAAAATAGGCCACCATCAAGGACTGCAAGTAATGAGACATCTGGTTAAGCTCATAGACTTTCCTTCCTGGTCACTTGCAACTGTTGGAGTGTGATCTCACCAGAAAGGGAAGGCATACAGTTCGCCAGATAGAAAGTAACAATTTTGCAAATGGGGGACTAACCCCCTTCCCCCACTCACCATGGTCTCCTCCACTTATTACATCTACCTTTTTATCTACTCTTATAGTAAGACTCTATTTTAACAGCCTTTTATATCTGGCCAGGGAGTGACATCCAATACCCATCAGGATGGAGCTAAGGGCAGTGCAAGGGCAGCAAAACTGAAAAAAAAATCAACAAACCACAATTCAGTACATCAGAGATCTATATCAACCACCTGGAATCAAGCCAGGTTAATCTCGCCCCATCTAAAGCTCAGGGAAATTTGCGGAAGAAGGGGTAGTAAGATTGTAAGAGCCTACAGATGGGAAGGAGTTATGACATGCAAGTTAGACCCAAAGTAATCATAATAGGACTTTACATGACCTGTGCATTGACCAACATATCATTGACCCCCCCCCCAAAGTCTACCATGGATCACAGGCACTAGGATCTTTAGAGGCAAGGGATTAACAGCCACAATAGTGTTCCCATACTAAAGGGGACCAAAAAAAGTACTCTAGGCAATGCTACTGAGTCCTTATACCTCATCAGAGAGGAGAATCCAGAAGGAAGTTTGACAGACACACTAAATATGCTCTAGGATGGGGGGTTGGACAATGGAACTAAAAAATCTTAAATTTCACTATAAAAGAGTCAACTTACAATATTTTCTGATAAAGCCTCTATAAATCTTAAATAAGAAATGGCCCCCAGGAGGATCTTTAAAATACCATCCTTCAACTAGATTTAAGACCTCCTCAGATACACCTCATTTAAGTCTTTCCTCCATTTTATACACTTAATATTTTTTAAAAAAATAATACAGTTAAAGATGGCTTTATAGTGGCAGTACACCTTTGATATACACCTATTCTAACCAGACTCAGCTCCCTGGAGTCGTGGATGTCTTACCCCTATGGATTCCCAAACGTTTATTCTGCCCAGTGGAAAATCATAGACAATCTCGCTGACAAGATGATAGCTCTCAGAAAAAAAAAGGAGTTGACATTGATGCAGAACAACTTGAAGACCCAGATCCTGATCTGAAGGAGCCACAAATGTTTCCTTCTGAGATGGATTCCTGACTCCTTTTCAGACTGACTGTGAGATTCTTTCACAAACTGGACTTTAAAAGTTATCTGCTGCTCACCATATGCAAAGGACATTATTTTCTGTTTAAAATTCACTATTGTGTACTCGCCACATGTTTTGCTTTTGGTTCCTAAAAATGTACAATTTTCCGTTGACTTTTGCTGACATTTATACCACCAATTCTATCTACTCTTTAATGACTAATTATGTTTCTCTTAACTTAGACACTAAAATAAAATTTATATTTGGGACAAAATTCAGACCCATTTAAACTCCAGAATAGATCTGGTTGGCTTGACACTTAACACCTAGATAAGTTATTCCTACCTATCAAAACTAATATGTTAGACATATTAAGACTACTCAATATTTAAGTTTATACAAATTGTTGACTGCTACTACAATTGTACTCTTTAAGATACATTCCGAGGGGCTGGAGAGGTGGCTCATGGGTTGCACCTCTGCCTTGCAGGTGGAAGGTCCTGAGTTCGGATCCCAGATCCCACGTATAGACGCCAGGCGGAAGCGGGGGTGGCCTGTGCTTCTGGTCCTGGTAGGGCGGAGCCTGTGAATCCTGGGGCAGAAGGAGGTGGAGGCGTCCATGGTGGTTCCCGAATTCGTCTGTGGTTCTACATACACACACACATACACACACGCGCGCGCACATACATATGCACACACGCATAATTGAACAAATAATAAGAAGAAAAAAAGAGACTTTTGGAGCCATTTTACCACCTTTAGGCAATACATACTTATGTAAATACTCATGTGTTTTAATGTTTCTTACAACCTGGTTCACCATGTTAGTTCATATTGACATGATTATTCTTCTCATAATCATTACTATAATTCTCTTTCCAGTCATCTTCAGATTAATCTCATTTAAAAAAAAAAAGAGAGGGAAATTCCATGTGCTTATCCAAACATCCTTGTGGACAACATCCCAGCATGGCTGTATATCATTTCAAGGAAATATTTTCTGGAAAAAGGACATGGCATTATTTGAAATAAACAAGAAAAATAAGGAAAATATGGGAATAGTCAGGCCTTAGTATTACTGCCTGCCTTAGTGTTATAGCCTGGTTCTGGCCTAAAGCACACTGGCTGGGAAGTGACACATTAACATATAAATGGGCAGTTACTAAGTGCTAGAGCCTCTCCCTTTGTAAATTAAGTTTTGCCTCTGGCAAGAGGATTGCTCCTTTGTACCTCCTGCATATTCTTAGATCTTTTTGTTGTTGTTGTTTTTCTCAGGACTAGCTGGTTTACAGTCCCTTCCCCACACATTTGATGTTTATACATAAACCAGAGAAAACCTTTGAAACATTCATTGACCCTTTGCTTTTAGCAACTGAGTATCATGCCTGCTTTAATTCTACCTGGAGACATCATGTCTGTTCCAACACAAAAATTATATGTCACCGCTGCTCTTCCTTTGTTACCTGAAATGAATAAGTTTTACAAAGTCCTGTAAAGAATTTGGTTCTGGTCTTTGATGTTTTCCCTATGGGGTAGTGACACATCCCCTGGCCTTTACTCTCAATTGTCTTTTAAAGTATATAAAAACTACTAAAAATTTCAATAAAGAGTTCAGATTCACTAAACCCAGAGAGCTGTGTGTCTGTCTCCATTCATCAAAGCCTTGCCCACTTTGTCAAGAGGAGCCCTGGATTTGAGATTGCAACATGGACTGCAACAGACCACCTTCAGTTCTCTTTGAGCACCATGAGTTATGACCACTGTGAGATCTCTATGAGCACAATGATATTTCTATGACCACTATGAGCTATGACCACTGTGACCTCTGTAGGCCCACTTTGAGTTCTAAGTGAGCACTGTGACCTCTATATGATCACTGTGACCTCTCTATGGTGACTTTGATCTCTGTATGAACACTGTGAGACCTCCATGACCACTGTGAGCTCTCAATGACCACTGTGAGCTCTCTCTGACCAATATGAACTATGAGCACTATGAGTTCTCTTTAACCACTGTGAGCAACAATGACTGTGAACTCTCTCTGAAACTTTCAGGTATTATTACTGTCAGCTCTCTATAACCACTATGAGCTGTGAGCACTGTGACCTCTCTATGAACACTAGGAACTATAACCAGTGTAGGTCTTCATTGCCCATTATGAGCTCCCTATGACCACTTTGAGCAGTGACCACTGTGAGCTCTCTATGATCACTAAAAGCTATGAATGCTGTGAGGTTTCTATGTCCATTATGAAATCTATAGGACTGCTATGAGCTATAACCACTGTGAGCTCCTTATGAAAACTATGATCTATGATAACGTTGACCTCTCTATTAACACTTTGAGTTCTACATGACTACTTTGACCTCTCTATGACCATTCTAGCTCGCTATGAACAATACAACCTATGACCACTGTGATCTTTCTATTACCTCTATGAGCTATACCACTGAGAGTTCTTTAAGACTACTATGAGTTATGACTACTGTGGGCCCTCTATGATCACTATGAGTTATAACCACTGTGATTGTCTATAACCACTGTGAGCTATAACCACTGTGAGCTCCCTATGACCTGTGACCTATTACAACTATGAGCTCTCTGTGACAATTGTGAGCTCTCTAGGACTACCATAACATCCCTATGACCACTTTGAGCTCCCCATGACCACTATGAGTTCTCTATGAACACTGTGAGCTCTCTAAGAGGACTAAGATCTTTGACCACTCTGAGCTCTCTATGACCATTATAGCTCTCTATGAGCCATAGGACCTATACAATTGTGAGCTTTCTATTACCTCTATGAGCAATGACCACTATGAGTTCTTTATGACCACTATGAGCTGTGACCACTGTGATCAGTCTATGACTGCTGTATGACGATTATGAGCCCTGCATGACCTCTGTGAGCTGTGATGTCTATGAGCTCTCTATGACAACTGAGAGCTCCCTATGACCACTGTGACCTCTCTATTACCACTTTGACCTACCTATGATCACTATGAGCTGTCAATGAACACTGAGCTCTCCAGAAGCACTAAGACCTAGGACCACTCTGAGCTCTCTATGACCACTGTCACACTCTATGGCCACTATGATTTATGAAAATTGTGAGATCTCTATGACCACTATGAGTTCTCTATTACCTCTGTAAGCTATGACCACTTTGAGCTGTCTATTACAACAGTGAGTTCTTTATGACCACTGTGAATTCTATATGACCACTTTGAGCTCTCTATGACCACTGTAAGCTATGACTATTGTGAGCCCTGAATGACCATTATGAGCTATGATGACTCTGAGCTGTCTATGATCACTTTGATCTATCTATGATCACTATGAGCTATGACCATTATGAGATCTCTATTACCACTATGATCTATGACCACTGTGAGTTCTCATTGTTCATTATGAGTTTTCTATGACTACTGAGCTATGACCACTGAGAATTCTCTATAACCAATATGAGCTATGACCATGTGAGTTCTCTATGATGATTATGAGTTCTCTATGACCACTGTAAGCAATGACCATTGTGAGCACTTTATGACTATCGTGAGCACTCTATGACCACTGTGAGCTCTTAATGACTACTATTAGCTATAAGCACTGAGCTCTCTATGACAACTGTTAGCTGTAACCCCTGTGAGCTCTCTATGACCTCTATGATTATAACCACTGTGAGCTCTCTATGACTACTATGAGCTAGGATCACTGTGAGTTCTCTGTGACCACTGTTAGCTCTGTATGACCACTATGAGATATGAACATTGTAAGCTGTCTATGACCACTTTGAGCTCTCTGTGACCACTGTGAGCTCTCTATGACCACTGTGAGATCTCTATGAACAATAGACCTATGACCACTGTGAGCTTCCTGTGACCACTGTGAACTCTCTATGACCACAGGAAGAATGAGCACTGTGAACTCTATGTGCACACTATGAGTTATGACCACTGTGAACTCTCATTGCCCATTATGAGCTCTCTAAGAGCTGTAAGCTGTGAGCTGTGAGCTGTGGTCATTATGAGCTCTCTATGACACTATGACCTTATGAGCCCTGTGAGTTCTCTATGAACACTATGAGCTCTCTATGCTACCGAAGTCCACACTGCAACCTCCGAATCCAGAGCTCCCCTCAAACAATGAGGCAAAGAGTCAGAGGATGAGAGACAGACACACACAGCTCTAAGCTGGGTCAATCTGAATCTATTTTATTTGAATTTTGTAGCAGGTTTTATATTAGAAAATTTTGGGGCAAAGGATGCTGCACCTGCAGACAGACAGGTATCCTTCCAATCAGCAGGAGTCACCTTTAGGATAAACATTCTTACAAAGTTTTTAAAAAAATTTTTTTTACTCAATTGTGTGTGTGCGTGCATGTGTATGTATGTGTGTGTGTGTATGTGTGTGTATGTGTGTGAAGAACCATGGGTGAATTTGGGAACCACATGGACTGCCTCCATCTCCTCCTTGTTTATTCTGCCTGGAGATTCACAGGCTCTGCCCTACCAGAACCAGAAACGCAAGCTACCCCCACTTCCACCTGGCATCTACACATGGGGTCTAGGATCCGAACTCAGGATCTACCACCTGCAAGGAAGAGGCATGACCTCTGAGCCACCTCTCCAGCCCCAGGATAAACATTCTTTAAGAATGTTTGAAGGTGGGACACAAACAAATCCTTATCACATATCAACAGGTTTTTTTTTTTCCCATCCCTACAATAGATTTTTTCCCAATTCCTCAGTCTCTCTAAAGTTATCTATTTTACAGTGTCCCACCAAGCAGTCACAGGGTCTAGGTCTGTGTTGTTGTATTTAGCAAAGGCTTTATATGAGATTTAGTTAAAATATACCAAGGTTGAGCTTCTTTTTAATTTGTTATATCTATTATACATTCTTGTAAATGGTAAAGGAGGCACATGTTATACATTTTTTATTCTTTTTGAGGTTGTCAAATTTTCGCTGTTATCATATAAGCTGGCCTATATTAGGTTATAATGGTAGGAATGATGTTATTTATTTTATTTCTATTTTTATTAAATCATGCGTTCTATAAGAAATAGTTGTGTATTAATTTTAAGTATTATTTTATTATTATTTTCTATTAACTTATGTGCTCTATAAAAATAGTTGTGTACTGATTTTAGTGAACAGATGGCATAGTTTCATATTTGTAGAATTTCTGAATTACTTTTAATGAGTCATATTTTTGAGAGAATTCCATCCACCTATGTTTTAGGATTCGAGGTTGTTCTCTAATTTCTTTAAAATTAGCATATACATTATGGCTAAGAAGTCTATTGTGTGTGATTGAACATGAAATTTCTAGTTAGAATTTAATTTAAATTTAAAAGCAAGCTTGGTTTTTATTTAGGAAACAAGAGACTTAAGGGAAATTTATTAGCCATCTCTAGTTCCGGGGGCACGAACCTAGGGGTAGGTGATAACCTAGCTAGTTTTGGGGAAAAAAAAGATACCTAGGAATAAACAGGATGTCAGAGACAGGAGGCATGAACAATCACAAATATAGAGGAACTTGTTCATCAAAGATAAGAGGCAAGACTCAAAGGGGAATGGTTTCTAGCAACCATTCAGGCCTCTAGCAATTGCCCATTCTAAAGAGCAGGCTGCAAGCCTGACAATACCCATATGTTTTATATCTTTATTATTTATTACAAAATAAGCCATATCCTGTTTTCAGAAGGTGCTTCCTTGAAGCTCTCTTCTCCAGGTTGGGATATTATCTTACCAGCCAGGTTGGCACAGGACGTGACATATGACCACATTGAGCAATGAACACTGTGAGCTAAAAATGTCCATTATGAGCTGTATATGACCACTGTGAGCTCTCTATATCCAATATGAGCTACTGCTACTGTGAGATCTCTATGACCCCTATGAGCTCTTCATAACCACTTTGAGATATGAAAACTATGACCTATTTATGATCACCATTGAAACAATTGACCTATGACCACTGTGAGTTCTCTGTGGCCAATGTGATGATTAGCCTTAGCTTTTTATGACCATTATCTGCTGTGACCACTGTGAGCCCTGTACGACCACTCTAAGCTCATTCTGACATTCATGAGATATGACCATTGTGAGCTATCTATGACTACTATGAGCTGTCTATGACCAGTATGAGCTATGATCACTGTGAGATCTCTTTCACCACTGTGAGATCTTGATGAGTACTGTGATCTATGACTACTGTGAGTTCTCTATGAGCTATTTGTGAACATTATGAATGATCTGTGAAAACTCTGAATTAAGTATGACCATTGTGATCAATGACAACTATGAGCTTTCTATGACCAGTATCACCTATGACCACTGTTAGCTCTCTATAACTAACATGAACTCTCTTTATCCACTGTGAGCTGTCTATGACCACTGTGAGTTCTCCATGACCACTTAGAGCTCTGTATGATCACTGTGAATGGCAACTATGAGCTATGACCACTGTAAACACTCTATGCCCACTGTGAGCTCTTTTTGACCCCTGAGAGCTCTCTATGGGCACTGTGATCTATGATCACTGTGAGTTATGGCAATTGTGAGCTCTCTATGGACACTATGAGCTATGACCACTGTGAGCTGTCTATAACCTCTGTGAGCTATGACAGCTATGCATAGTTTAGGAGTTGTGAGTTCTATATGATCACTATGAGCTATTATCACTGTGAGCCCTCTATGACCACTGTGAGCTCTTTATGACCATTATGAGCTATGAACACTGTGAGTTATCATTGTTTATTATGAATTCACTATGACCACTGTGAGTTATGACAACTGTGAGCTCTCTATAGGCACTGTGAGCTATGACCACTGTAAGCTCTCTATAACCTCTGAGAGCTATGACAGTTATTAGTAGTCTATGACCATTGTGAGCTATAGATGACCACTATGAACTATTATCACTGTGAGCTCTCTATGACCACTGTGAGCAATAACCACTCTAAGTTCTCTATGATCACTCTCAGCTATGACAACTGTGAACTCTCTAAGAATAATGTGAGCTCTCTATGTCTATGGTGAGCTCTCTATAAGCACTATGAGCTATGACCACTATAAGCACTCTAAGACCACTGTGATCTGTGAACACTGTGAGCTCTATATGACGCCTATGAGCTATGACCACTGTGAGCTTCCTATGAGCTATGTGATCAATGATAAATATCAGCTCCCTATTACCACTGTGAGCTATGACCACCGTGAGCTCTATATGACCACTATGATATATGACCACAGTGGTCATAGTTCTAATGCTCTTAGAGAGCTCACAGTGATCACAATACAGTGTTCATAGAGATCTCATAATGCATATTTAGAGCTCACAGTGGTCATAGCTCATAGTGGTCATAAAGATCTCACAGTGGTCATAGGTCATAGGGGCGATAGAGAGCTCACAGTTCTTAGGCCAAAGCAGTCATAGATAGCTCACAGTGATCTTAACTCATAGTGGTCAAGGAGAGCTCATAGTGGTAATAATGAGCTCAAAGTGGTCATATCTTATAGTGGTGATACAAAGTTAAAAGGGGTCATATTGGTCATAGAGACGTCAGAGTTGTGATAGAGAGCTTACAGTTTTTGTAGCTCACCGTGGTCAAGGAGAGTTCATAATGATCATAGTCCACAATGGTCACAAAGAGCTCACAGTGCTCATGGGTCATAGTTGTCCTAGAGAACACACATTGTTCATAGAAGAATCAGAGTGGTCATAACTCACAGTGGTCACAGACAGATCACAGTGTTCATTGCTCCTAGCAAACATAAAGAGCTCAGAGTTGTCATAGAGAGATCACATTGGTTGTAGAGAGTTTACAGTGGTTATAGAGAGTTCATGTCATCATAGATCATAGTTGTCCTAGAGAGCTCACAATGGTTATAGAAGAATCAGAGTGGTCATAGCTCACATTGGTCACAGAGATTTCACAGTGCTCATAACTCAGAGGTGTCATAGAGAGCTCAAATTGGTCACAGACAGTTCACAGTGGTCATAGACAGCTCGTAATGGACATTGAGATCTCACAGTGGTCTTATCTCATAGTGGTCATAAAGAGCTCATAGGGTTCATAGAAAGCTTTCAATGATCAAATGTCATACTGCTCTAAAAGAGCTCACAGTGGTCATAAAAAGTCACAGTTGTCATAGAGAGCTCATAGTGGTCATAGCTCATTATGCTGATACAGAACTCACAGTGGTTATAGACCATAGTGATCATAGAGAACTCAAAGAGTTATTAGCTCACTGTGGTCAAAGAACGGAGAGGTGGCTCAGGGGTTAAGCCTCCGCCTTGCAGGCGGAAGGTCCCGAGTTCGGATCCCAGATCCCACGTATAGACGCCAGGCAGAAGCGGGGGCGGCCTGCGCTTCTGGTCCTGGTAGGGCGGAGCCTGTGAATCCCGGGTCAGAAGGAGGTGGAGGCGTCCATGGTGGTTCGCGAGTTCGTCCGTGGTTCTACATATACACAGACACACACGCGCACACACATACACACGCACATGCGCACAGTTGAATAATAAATAATAATAATAAAAAAAATTAAAAAAAAAAAAAAGAACTCACAGTGCTCTTTCCTCATAGTGGTAATAGGGAGCTCACTTTGCTCACAGTTCACAGTGGTCATAGAGAGCTCATAGTACTCACAACCCATAGTGGTACTAGACAGCTCAGTGTGGTCACAGCTCATATATGACATACAGAGCTCACAATGGTCATAGAGAGCTCATAGTGGTCATAAAGAGTTCACAGTGGCCTTTGCTCTCAATGGTCATAGAGTCCTCACAGTGGCCACTGTTCATAGTCATCATAGGGAGCTCACAGTTGTCACAGAGTGATCACAGAAGTCATGGAAAGCTCACAGTGCCCATTACTCCCAGTGGCCATAGAAGGCTCAAAGTGGTCACAGCTCACAGTGGTCATAAAGACCTCATAATCATCATAAAGAACTCACTGTGCTCATATCTCATAGTGGTGATAGAGGAATCACAGTGATCATAGATTATAATGGACATAGAGACCTCATAGTGTTCATAGCTCATAGTGGTCATAGAATGCTCTCAGTGATCATAGAGAGCTCAATGTGGTCCTAGAAATTGACAGTAATTATAAACAGCTCATTGTGGCCATGCAGACATAACAGTGGTTACAGCTCATCATGGTCATTGAGAGCTCACAGTGGTCATAGGTCATAATGGTCATAGAGAGCTCACAGTAGTCATAGCACGTAGTTATCACAAAAAGCTCATAATGGTCACAGAGAACTCACAGTGGTCATATAGAGCTTATAGTTATCATAGAGATATCAAAGTGGCCATAGAGATGTCACAGTGGTCATAGAGAGCTCAGAGTTGCAATAGACCTCACAATATTCATAGGTTATAGTGCCTATAGCAAAAACACAGTGGTAATAGAGAGCTCAGAGTGTCCATATAGGGCTCACAGTGGTCATAGCTCAGAGTCGTCTTAGTGCCCACAGTGATCATAGGTTGTATTACTCATAGAAAGCTACAGTGGTCATAGATAACTCACAGAGGTCATAAAGCGTTCATAATAATCATAGCTTATACTAGTCAGTATAGCTCACAGTAGACACAAACAGCTCATATTAGTCATAGAGAGCTCACAGCAATCATAGTTCCTAGTTATCATAGAGAGTTCACAGCATTCACTGTTCACAGTGGTCCTAAAGAGCTCACATTGCTCAACAGCTCATAGTGCACATAGAGAGCTCAAAGTGGTTATAAGTCATAGTGTTCATAGAGAGTCAATAGTGGTCATAAAGAGCTCACAGTGTTTATACCTCACAGTGGCAATAGGGAGCTCATAATGGAAAAATATAGTGCTCACTCTGGTCATAGCTTATAGTGGTATTAAAGTGCTCACAGTGCACATAGCTCATAGTGGTCAAAGAAAGTTCACAAGGCCATGGGTCATAATGGTCACAGAGAGCTAACAGTGGTCATAGAGAACTCACAGTGCTCTTAGAGACCACAGAGTCATCATAGAGATGTCACAGTGGTCATAGAGAACTCACAGTAGTCATAGTTTGCTCACAGTGATCATAGCTCATACTGATCACAGAGAGCTTCTGGTGGCCATACATACCTCAATGAGGTCACAGAGAACTCAGTGTTGTCATAGATAGCTTAAAGTGGTCGTAGACAGTTCACACTCTTCAGATCACAGTGTTCATAGAGAGCTTACTGTGGTCAAAGAGAACTCATAGTGGTCATAGCTCATAGTGTTCATAGAGAGCTAACACTAGTAATATTTCATAGTGGTCATGGAGAGCTCACTGTGGTCAAAGAGAGCTCACAGCAGTCATAAAGAGATCACAGTAGTCAAAGTGAGATCATAGAGATCATAAAATTTTCACAATGTTCATAGAGAGTTCATAGTGTTCATAGAGCTCTCACAATGGTTATACCTCATAGTTGTCATAGATATCTCAGATGGTCAAAGTGAGCTCATAGAGATCATACATAAAGAGATCACAGTGGTCACAGTTCACATTGGTCAATGTGAACTCACAGAGATCATAGAGAGCTCACAGTGGTCACAGTTCACAGTGGTCAAAGTGAGCTCATAATGATCATAGACAGGTCACAGTGGTCATAGCTCACAGTGGTCATGTAGATCTCATAGTGGTCATAGCTGAAATTATTCATGGAGAGCTCACAGCGATCATAGAGAGCTCACAGTCGCCATAAAGAGCTCACAGTTATCATAGAGAATTCATAATCATTATAGAGAGTTCACAGTGGTCATAACACAGAATGCTCATGTAATGCTCACAGTGCTTATAACTCATAGTGAGCATAGACATCTCACACTAGTCGTAATTCATAATGCTCATAGAGAGCTCACAGTGGTCATAGAGAGCTCAAAATGGTCATAGATAATTTAAAGTGGTGATATCTCACAGTGCTCATAGAGAGCTAATAGTGAGCATTGAGAGCTCATAGTGATCACAGAGAGCTTACAGTGGTCATACAGAGCTTACAGTGGTCATACAGAACTCATAGTGGTCATAGCTTTCTGTGATAATAAAGAACTCATAGTGGTCATAGCTCATAGTAGTCATAAACAGCTCAAATTGATAATAGCTCTAGTAGTCATGGAGAGCTCAAAGTGGTGATAGGTCATAGTGTTCATAGAGAGCTCACAATGGACATAGAGAGTGTACAGTGCTTAATAGAGTTGTCAAAGTACTCATGGGGAGGTCACAGTGGTTATAGAGAGTTCATAATGGTCACAGAGATCTCATAGTGGTCATAGAGATAGAAAGTCCTCACAGAGAACTCATGGTGGTCATAGAGATGTCACAGTGTTCATAGATCATAGTGCTCATAGAGAAATCACAGTTGTCAAAGAGAGCTCACAGCTGTCATAGCTCATAGTGGATATAGAGAGCTCACAGGGTTCATAGTTCATAGTCATCATAAAGAGCTCACAATGGTCATAGTTTATAGTGGTCATAGAGAGCTCACTGTGACCATAAAGAGCTCAAAGTATTCATAAAGAGGTCTCAGTAGTCATAGCTCATACTGGTCAAAGAGAGCTCAGTGTTCACAGAGAGTTCACAGTGGTATAGCTCATAATGTTCATAGAGAGCTCACAGTGGTTATACTTCACAGTGGGAATAGAGAGCTTATAATGGAAATATAGTGCTCACTGTGTTCATAGCTCATAGTGGACATAAAGAGCCCACAGTGATCATAGGTCGTAGTGACCATGGAGAGTTCACAATGGTTATATGTCATAATGCTCATAGAGAGCTAACAGTGGTCACAGAGAGCTCACAGTGGTCTTACAAAGGTTAAAGTCATCATAGAGATGTCACAGTGGTCACAGAACTCACAGTGGTGATACTCAGCTAATCTTGGTCATAGCTCATGCTTTTCATAGAGAGCTCATGATGATTGTAGAGAATCACAGTGGTCAAAGAGGGCTCAGTCTGGTTATAGAGAATTCACAGTCATCATAATTCATAGTGCTCATAAGGAGCTCAAAGAGATCAAGTGGAGTCACAATAATTATAGTTCATAGTGGTTATAGAGACATAACAGTTGTCATAACTCATAATGTTCATGGAGGCCTCAGAGTGGTCATAGAGAGCTCATAATAGTCCTAGAGTGCTGGGCTCTCGGCAGCTAGTGCAGAAGGGAGTGCTGGTCCATCCAGGCACAACCTGGGGCTGAGCAGGATGATGAGTGTCACCAGCCGGACCCCCCTCACCACCGGGGAAAGACATACCAGGCCGGGAGCTCTGTCAAAGCAGGAACCAACTTTATTCCAACAGTCAGGCCCTTATATACCCCACCCGATATCCCATAAGTCCTAGCGTGAGTCTTTGCTGATTGGCCCTCTCAGCTAGGCAGTTTAATGGCACCAACTATAGAAGGCATAATTTCGTGAGATTTGTAGTTTCATGAGATTATTATGAGCTAGTGGGGCGTTACAATGGGCCAGTTGCTGTTGCAATCTAAGGCTATATTGCATCAGCCACAAGGCTGTGCTGCTGAGGCAGCTTAAACAGATCATGAAACTCTAGCCAGGCTCAGAAAGTTCCAACAGGCCTTGTCCAGGGTCTTGATGAGGCCCAACACTAGAGTACTCACAAGTGTCATAGCTCCCAATCTTCATAGGGAGCTCATAATGGACAAAAAGAGCTCACAATGGGCATAGATCAGAATGGTCATAAAGAACTCACAAAGGTCTTAGCTCATAGTGGTCATGCAGAGTTCACTTTTGTCAAAGGTCACATTGCTCACAGAGAACTCAAAGTGTTCACAGACTGATAACAGTATTCATAGGTCACTCACGGTGGTCATAGAGAGGTCATGTGGTCATACTCACTGATGTCTTAGAGAGCAAATAGTGATCATAGTTCACAATGGTTCTAGAGAGCTCATATTGATGATATGGATGTCAGAGTGGTAAAAGCTCATAGTGGTCATAGAGAGTTCAGAGTGGTGATCGTAAGCTTACAGTGGAAATAGTTCATAGTGGTCATAGAGAGCTCACAGCAGTTATAGTTCACAGTGGTCATGGAGAGCTCACAGTGGTCATAAAGAGGTTACAGTGGTCATAGCTGAAAGTAGTCATGAAGAGCTCACAGTGGTCATAGAGAATTCATAGTCATCATAGAGAGTTCACAGTGATCATAACTCAAAGAGTTCATGAATTGCTCACAGTGTTCATAACTCGTAATGGTCATAGAGAACTCACAGTGGTCATATGTCATAGTGCTCCTACAGAGCTCAGTGTTATCATAGAAACTTCATAATACTCACAGAGAGCTCAAAGTGTTCATAGAGAAATCTCAGTGGTCATAGACTCAGAAAGTGATCACAAAGAGCTCAGAGTGGTAATAGAGAGCTAATAATGTTCATAGAGAGTTCACAGTGATCAAAGAGAGCTCATAGTGGCCATAGTTTATAGTGGTCATAAAGAACTCACATAGCTCAAAATGTTCATAAAGAGCTTATATTGGGCATAGATAGCTCACAGGTTTCATAGGGAGCTCACAATTGTCAAAGACAATTCATAATCGTCATAGAGAGCTCATAGAGGTAATAGCTCACAGTGCTCATGAAGTGCTCACAGTGGTCCAAACTCATAGTGGTCATAGACAATTCACACTGTTCATTGTTCATAGTGCTCATAGAGTGCTCAGAATAATCATATAGAGGACACAGTGGTCATCAAAAGCTCAAAGTGGTCATGGATAGCTCAAAGAGTGCTCTCACAGTTTCATAAAGAGTTCATAATAGTCACAGAGAACTCACCGTGGTGATATCATCATTGAGAGATCAAAGTAATCACAGAGAGTTCACCGTGCCTATAGAGAGCTTATAGTTGTCATACAGAGCTCATAGCAGTTATAGAATTATGTAGAAATAGAGAGCTCATAGTGGTCATAGGTCACAGTGGTCATAAAGAACTCAAAATGGTTAAAGAGGTCTCAGTGGTCATAGCTGTACATAGAGAACTGATAGGGTTCATAGAGAGTTCACGGTGGTCATAGAAAGCTCACACTTGTTGCGGTCCAAGCACTGCAACCTAGAATCCAGACTCCCGTTGACAAGATAGGCAAGGCTTTGGTGAATGGAGACACACACAGCTCTCTGGGCTGAGTGAGTCTGAATTCTTTTTGAAATTTTTAGCAGCATTTATATACTTTAGAAAATTGAGAGTAAAGGCCAGGGGATGTGTCATTATGCCTTTTGGGAAAACATCAAAGAAAACCAGGATAAAATTCTTTACAGGATTATGTAAAACATATTCATTCCAGGTAACAGAGGAAGAGCAGAGATGACATGTATTTTCTGTGTTGGAACAGACATGATGTCTCCAGATAGAATTAAAGCAGGCATGACACTCAGTTGCTAAAAGCAAAGGGTCAATGAATGTTTCAAAGAAGGTTTTCTCTGGTTTATGTATAAACATCAAATGTGTGGGGAAGGGACTGAAAACGAGTTATTCTTGAGAAAAACAACAACAACATCTAAGAATATGCAGGAGATAGAAGGGAGGAATCCTCCTGCCAGAGGCAAAATTTAATTCACATAGGGAGAGTCTCTAGCACCTAGCAACTGCCCATTTAGATATTAATGTGTCATTCCCCAGCCTGTGTGCTTTAGGCCAGAACCAGGCTGTAACACTAAGGCAGGCAGTAATACTAAGGCCTGACTGTTCCCATATTTTTCTTATTTTTATTATTTATTTCAAATAATGCCATGTCCTTTTTCTAGAAATTGTTACCTTGAAACAATATTTTGCCATGCTGAGACCTTGTCCATCAGAATGGTCAGATAAGGACGCAGCATTTCTCTCCTTTATAGTTTTTAATTTGAGCTTCTCAAATTCGATGTTGAGCTGATTGAAAGATAATGAGGTCAGTTTGAAGATGACTGGAAAGAGAATTATAACAATGATTATGATAAGAATTGTCTCACCAATATGAATCAACATAGTGAACCAGGTTGTAGGATTAAAATATGTTGATATATTATTCCAAAGATATTCTCCCATTTGTTTTACACCAATAAGTTCTATGTGAGCTTTACTAATATCTGAGATTTTAGTTTGTAAAGCTCTAATATCTGGTCCAAAATCTGTGTTATGCCAAATTCCTAATAATTTTCTCCCATGGTTCATCTTGTGGGACTTTAAGATAGGCTTCCCTTCCCCCAGCACCTAGCTCTCCGCCTGCGAGTATTCCCTTCCCCCAGCACCTAGCTCTCCGCCTGAGCTCATTCTAAAACTTCCCGCTGAGAATGCCAAATGTGGGACTTTAAGATAGGCTTCCCCGGGCCGAAGCAGGGTCGGCCTGCGCTTCTGGTCCTGGTAGGGCGGAGCCTGTGAATCCCGGGGCAGGAGGTGGAGGCGTCCATGGTGGTTCGCGAATTCGTCCGTGGTTCTACACACACACACACACACACACACACACACACACACAGAGAGACGCGCGCGCACATACACACACATATGCACACAGTTGAATAAATAATACTAATAATAAAAAAAAATTAAAAAAAAAAAAAAGATAGGCTTCCCTTCCCCCAGCACATAGTTCTCCGCGCGCATCCTAAAACTTCCCGCTGGCGCCAGTCCAAAGGCGCCAACCGTGTTTACGCGATCTCGGGCGGGACGTGCCATTCCGCCCTCCACCCTGGGCAGTACGGGAACTGCCCAGAGACTCCGCTATCAGCAAAAGAACATTTGGTGGTTAACTTTATTGTGTGCTGTGTTCCCATAGAGTTTGCTGTGACTGCTTTCATTATGAAAACCTTACCCCGGTCTCAGTCGGGCTGCTCCTTCCTAGCTTGCGAGAAGGATGGTCCTGGCGAGCCAGATTAAAGCTTGTCTTATTCCTCTTGCAGCAACCGCTCGGTCCTTGTGGTTCTTTTCGGGGTCTGGGTGGGTGATAAACAGGGACTTCGGTTCCAACACTATAATTAATAGACAGGCAGCCAGTAGGTGGTGTGCCCTGAGAAGTGAAACACTGAGGACATCATCAGTGTAGCCAGTAAAATTTATGGGTTTGGAAGTTTTGTGAGGAACTAAAGAATTAAAAATACTGCCAATTAAATCGGTATCATTGATAAATATTTTAAGATCATCATCTTCCCCCCAGGAAACAGGGTGGAAGATTGGTGGATCTGGAAAGTAAACCCAAAATGATTGGTCAGCTTCAAGCAAAGATACCTGTGCAGCAATAACAGGGCCAGAAAGTCTCCGGAGTAGGTTGTCGCCCCCCAATGGAAGCAACACGTTCAGTCTCAGAAGTCAACTTTAGTTGTCTCCAGGTGGGTGGTGATGCAGCTTGGGTATTTTTGGATTGAGGAGCTAAGCGAAGATGAATATTATTCATTGGAGCCACCAGTGACTTTAGGTCAGACATCCGTGTTTGGCTGGCCCGATGTAGTGGTTATGGAGGCATCTTTCTTTTTGTAGGCTGTCTGGATGAGTAGATCCCAGACCCATGTGAGCGATTCGGCATCCTGTGGAAAAACACAAGCATATCCTCACCCTGATATTAAAAGTACATCGGGTCCTTTCCATTGTGATGTTCATAAATCTTTCCAATATACATATGGTTTTATATCAATAGGTCAATCCCAATGTCTTAACATTGGGGTTAATCCTTTATCATATATATTGGAATAATTAATAACGAATAGAGCATGATTAAGAATTTGATGAGGTGAATAATATCATGTTAATTTTCCAGTTAATCTATTAATTTGGGTTTTTAGAGTTTGATGAGCTCTTTCAATAACAGCTTAACCTTGAGGATTATAGGGAATCTCTGTAGAATGATCAATGTTAAACTTATCACAAAATTGTCAAAATGTTTTAGAAGTGTAGGTTAGAGCATTATGAGTTTTTAATACAATAAGACATCTCCAAAACAAACAAAGCTAGCAAAAAGATGTTGAACGACGTCCTTGACTGCTTACACAGTTCTGACGGTAGCTATAATTACATTAGAAAAACTATCTATAGTCACATGAACATAAGTCAATTTTCCAAACTTTCAAACATGAGTTACATCCATCTGCCATAAAGTATTAGGCTTTAGACCTCTATGGTTTACTCCCATTGAAAGATTAGAGAAGTGTTGAGGACAATTAGATCACCTTTTGATGATCTATCTAGCTTGTTCTTGAGTAATATTAAACTGTCTCTTAAAGGCTAATGAATTTTGATGGTGAAGAGTATGACTTTCTTGAGCTGCAGTAATAGTAGATACCAATATTTCTTTAGTAAATGTATCAGCCAGTATATTTCTTTGAGATAATGGTCTTGATAAATTAGAATGACCTCGAATAAGTCCAAAATAAAATTTATTATTTCTTTCATGGGTTAATCCTTGTAAATTTATTAATAAGTTAGAAACCATTGATTGTGATGAAATCATAGCTGTTTCTATGCCTGGAAAAAGTTTGAACACATAAGTTGAATCCATATAAAGATTAAAAGGCACGGAGTCTGTCTCAAAAGCAGTTATAACAGCAATAAACTCAGCTTGCTGAGCAGAAATTTTTGTTGAGGTTTTTATAATTGGTTTCCTATTTTCTATTAATGTTACTGATTTTCATTTGAAGATGCATCAGTAAATATTATAGCATCATCTAGTGGCTGTAAACTCATTTTGTGAGGAAATATAATCTTTGTTTGCTTATCTGACCACCCTGGTGTATGAGGTCCCAGCATGGCAGAATATTGTTTCAAGGAAACATTTTCTAGAAAAAGGACATGGCATTATTTAAAGTAAATAAGAAAAATAAGGAAAATATGGGAATAGTCAGGCCTTAGTATTACTGCCTGCCTTAGTATTACTGTCTTTTTCTGGCCTAAAGCCTGCTAGCTGGGGAATGATACATTAATATCTAAATGGACATTGCTAGGTGCTAGAGATTCTCCCTATATAAATTAAGTTTTGCCTCTGGCAGGATTTCTCCCTTCTACCTCCTGCATATTCTTAGATGTTGTTGTTGTTTTTCTCATGACTAGCTAGTTTACAGTCCCTTCCCCCACACATTTGATGTATACACATAAACCAGGGAAAATCTGCCTTAAAACATTCATTGTCCCTTTGCTTTTAGCAACTGAGTGTCATGCCTGCTTTAACTCTACCTGGAGACATCATGTCTGCTCCCAAACAGAAAATATATGTCACCTCTGCTCTTCGTTTGTTACCTTGAATGAATATGTTTTACACAATCCTGTAAAGAATTTTATCCTGGTTTTCTTTGATGTTTTCCCAAAAGGCATAATAACACATTCCCTGGCCTTTACTCTCAAAAAGTATATAAATGCTGCTAAAAATTTCAAAAAGAATTCAGACTCACTCAGCCCAGAGAGCTGTGGATATATCTCCATTCACTGAAGGCTTGTCCATCTTGTCGAGGGGAGCCCTGGGTTCGAGGTTACAGCCTTGGACTGCCAAACACAGTGGTTATACTTCACAGGAGTAATAGAGAGCTTATAATGGAAATATAGAATTCAATGTGGTCATAGATCATAGTGGTCATAAATTGTTCACAGGTGCCAAAGTTCATTATGGTGAGAGAGAATTCATAGCGGTCATGTGTCATCATGCTCACAAAGAGCTAACCGTGGTCATAGAGAACTCATAGTCATTATAGATTGCTCAGAATGGTGATAGATCACAGTGATCATAGTGAGCTCATAGTGGTCATAGCTAATAGTGATTATAGATAGCTCATACTAGACATAGATCATAGTACTCATAGAGGGCACACAGTGGTGAAAGAGTGCTCACAATGGTCATAGGTCATATTGGTCATACAGAGCTCACAATGTAAGAATTGTAAGAGTGGCCACAGACTGCTCAAAGTGGTCATAGATAGGTCACAGTGGTAATGGAGAGCTCACAGTGCTCATAGTGTGTTCACAGGGTTCATAGCTCACAGCAATCATAGAGAGCACATAGTGGTCATGGAAAGATCATAGTGGTGATAGAATCCTCACAGAGGTCACAAAGAGCTCAGAGTGAACATACCGAGTTTATCATGGTTATCGAGACCTCAAAATGGTCATAGATCATAGTGCTCATAAAGAGTTCACAGTGGACAAAGAATTTATAGTGGTCTCTTCCCCACACATTTGATGTATACACATAAACCAGGGAAAATCTGCTTTAAAATATTTATTGTCCCTTTGCTTTTAGCAACTGAATGTCATGCCTGCTTTAACTCTACCTGGAGACATCACATCTGCTCCAACACAGAAAATACATGTCACTTCTGTTCTTCCTTTATTACCTGGAATGAATATATCAGAATGGTGATAGAGAGTTCACAGTGCTGATAATGAACTCACAGTGGACATAGCTCAGAGTGGTCATAGAGAGCAAATAGTGGACACAGAGAGCTGAGAGTCATTATAGATCATAGTGCACATAGAGAGCTCATAGTTGTCAAAAAGAGTTCAGAGTGGTGATAGATCATAATGGACTTAGAGAGCTTACAGTGGTTATAGTTAATAGTGCTCATAGAGAAGTCACATTGGGCATAGAGAGCTCATAGAGAGTTCACAGTAGTCATAGCTCATAGTGGTCACAGAGAGTTCACAGTGGTTATAGTGTGTTCAGTTGTTATAGGTATCTCACAATGATCATAGTTTATAGTCGTAACAGAGAGCTCATAATGGACATAGAGAGCTTACCGTGGTCATAGCTCATATTGGTCATAAACCTTCCCAGTGTTCATAGCTCATACTCGTGAGAGAGATCTCACAGTGTTCACAGAACATAGTGGATGAGGAAAGCCCACAGTTATCATAGAGAACTAACAGTGGTCATAGATTATAGTTGTCATAAAGAGGTCACAGTGATCACAATCACATTCATTATAGATTAAAGTTGTCATAGAGAGCTCACAGTAGTCATGGAGAGATCACAGTGGTCATAAAATCTTCACAGTGTGTTGCCGAATCCCCCACCGGGCCAGCTGGGGGAAGAGGGCAAATAGTGGGGCCTTGTGGGCTCAAGGTGAATGGACAAGCCAGTGATGGGTTCACCACCCAGACCCCAGGAGTCAGGTGAGAAGCAGCACGAGTTGGCCAGAGACTCAACTTTACTCAGGAAGTGATTGGGATTACATTGGGTCAGGATCCAATTAGGTGTGGCCACCCCTCTACTCAGGGGAGGAGGGGAGTAGCCACCAATCATTCAGCTATTTACTGGGTGTCCAGGTTAGATGGCCGTTTCCCATTGGTTGATCATCCCTCCTTCCTATTAGTTGTCTATCCCACTGCCTGTATGGTTCCTTTTCAGGTTTATCTGTAGCCAGACCTCCTGCATTTGGGAGGCCGAGCTAGGGCCTCCCTGAATTGACAGTGCCACATTTTTACCCTTTTATATATAAAATTTTTTCAGTGGGACCATGATAGCTGGGGCGACCCTAAGCCTCTTTAGCTGCGTGGAATATAGGTGACTCTGCCTGTCTTAGGTTGGTCACCACCCTCGTGTGGAACCTTACCCGTCATTGACTACCAGTCATGAGACCATCGCAGAGAAGGAATCATGGTTGCAAAAGGAAACTCAAGCAGTGGCAGAGAAAAGGAGGTTTTGTCAGGGCAGGAGCAGGCAGAGGGGCTGTAGGCGGGGCAGGCAGAGGCTGTAGGCAGGACAGGTGGAGAAACGATCCAGAAGAGCTGGGGAGTCATAAATCAGAACCTAACAATTGTAAGTTAGTAAGTCATAGCTTTAATAGAGGACAGCTAGATTTACAGCGGGCCTTTGGTGATCTAAGGAATATCCAAGGCCTGAATGGATGATATGAGGACTTGGAAGGCATGCTTTATTATTTTGGGAATATATGAAAAAACCTGTCAGAAAACTCATATGAAAGAAAACTTACAATCTATTAGAAAAACAATAGTGATAAATATAAAACATAAGTAGTTAAGGCCTTGATGTTATAAACATTATTTGTTCTTATCTTTAAGTATGCATACATGTATTTAAAAATGGCATGCCAAAATTTTAATATTAGTGTTCAACAGAAATAAAAAATTGATGTGGCCAGACACAAGACACACAACATATAAACAGAGAACATATAAACATACAAGCACATGAACAACATTTTATCAGCAACTGTACAATTTACCAGTAACTGTATTAAAATTACCCTTGAAAACTTTATCAAGGGTGGATTAACATTTAAGAAAACATTATTTAAAACAAGACCTCATATTAGTTAAATCTGGCAGGCTTAGCTTAATTCTGAAAAACATCTAGCAAGGAAAAGCATCCTCATCCATAGTCCATTCCCACATTTTCTCTGGGGGGATCCAAGGTGCTAAAACCATAGCATCATTCTAAAATTATTCCAAGCCTCTAGTCTCTAGGAGAGATTTTAAGACACCTATTGGGAGACCAATATCATCGGAAGTAGAAAATATAGCCAGGAAAGAGGGGAAGTCAAGAGCTATAGGAAGAAGCAGAGGGAAAGGGATGCCAGCAGGGGGTGGAATGCCCCCCACATGGACCTGAGAGCCCTCTATAGAGTCCTTAACCAGGAAGGGGTGGGATCCAGATCTGGAGGAAAAACAAAGGACTAATTTTGGGTTCTCTCCACAAGTTACATTGTAGCAATTAATCATTTCCTCAGTGGAGGATCCTTTAAGGCTTGTTACATGCTGAGGATGGGAATAAAGGGGGCCAGAAGCATATGGCCTTCCTGGACTTCCCCCTTGCAGACCAGGAAGAGCACTTCCATCTGGATCTCTGGCTTATAGAGAGCCCTCTATAGAGTCCTTAACCAGGAAGGGGTGGGATCCAGATCTGGAAGAAAAACAAAGGACTAATTTTGGGTTCTCTTCACAAGTTACATTGTAGCAATTAATCATTTCCTCAGTGGAGGATCCTTTAAGGCTTGTTACATGCTGAGGATGGGAATAAAGGGGGCCAGAAGCATATGGCCTTCCTGGACTTCCCCCTTGCAGACCAGGAAGAGCATTTCTATCTGGATCTCTGGCTCTCAGACATTTTCTGGGGAAATCCAAGGTGCTAAGATTAAAGCTTCTTCCCAAAAATCTTCTAAGTCTTTTGGCATCTCCTACATAAGTCTAGTAGAGCCTTAAGGGTAGTCAGCTGGAGTGTCTTCTGATGGGCCAGTCAATTACTCATTATGGAGAAGAAAGGTTCCCTAATGGACAGAGATGACTAGGAGGCGAGTGGACAAGGCAAAAGCACAGAAAATTAAAAGCAATGACTAGATCAATGTCAACGTGAAAACAACTCCTAAAGGGGTAACCAGCATTTAAGGAGAGACCTAGTGCAGGACATATGCAGAGGTGTTTTGGATTTAAACGTCCTGTGCTTAGTGAGGGACTTCAGGGGTTCGTTACTCCCCTGGGCCCTATGCCCCCGGTCAAGCTGATTCTGTATAATCAAACTTGGGTTTCGAGTTCTGAGGGGAACAATTTCTCATATGAACTCTGTGGGAAAAGCCTTAATTTAGAGGGGCTCTTTGATTATCACTAAATCAAGCGAGCAAGTGTCCGTGTTCCTAAGTACAAACAGGGAAAGGGGAAGAGGAGGGGGCCACCTGCTCACCTTCAGGCACAAGTACAGGAACACAAAACTAAAGGGATCACCACCAAACTTTACCGGAATGGGTGTTTCATCTACACCGAAGGCAGCAGCACCCCACATCGGTGCGCCAACATTGGACATAGTTCACAACAGTTGCAGCTTATTGTGGTAATAGAGAACTCATAATGGACATAGAGAGCTTACAACGGGTCATAGATCAGAGTGCTCATACAGTGCTCACAATCATCATAGAAACCTCACAGTGGTCATACAGATTTCAAAGTTCCCATGGAGAGGTCACTGTGTTCATAGAGAGCTCATAGTTGTATCATAGAGAGTTCAAAGTGGTCATAGAGAGCTCATCCTCCTCATAGATGTCTCAGAGGGGTGATAGAGATCTCAGAGTAGTTATTGAGACCTGAAAGTGATCATAGACAAGTCACTGTGGTCATAGAGAGCTCACACTGGTCACAGAGAGCTTACAGTGATTATACAGAGCTCATAGTGGTCATAGCACTCTGTGATAATAGAGAACTCACAGTGGTCATAACTCATAGTCATAAACAGCTCAAAGTGACAATAGCTCAGAGTAGTCATAGAGAACTCACAGTGGTGATAGGTCATAGTGTTCATAGAGAGATCACAATGGTCATAGAAAGCTGAAAGTGGTCATGGAGAGCTGAAAGTAGTCACAGAGTGCTCATAGTAGTCACAGAGAGTTCACAGTGGTCATAGATCATAGTGTTCATAGAGCATTCACAGTGGTCAAAGATAGCTCACAAGGCAATAGCTCATCATGGACATAGAGAGTTCACAGGTGCCATAGAGAGCAGAAAGTAGTCACAGAGGGCTAATAGTAATCATAGAGAGCTCACAGTGGTCATAGATCATAATGCTCCTAGAGAGGTCAGAATGGTCAAAGACAGCTTACAATGCTAATAGCTTATAGTGGTCATATAAAGCACACATTTGTCATAGCTCATACTTGTGAGACGGAACTCATGGTGTTCATAGAACATAGTGGTTAGAAAGAAACCACAGAGGTCATAGAAAGTTCGTAGTGACCAAAGCTCATAGTTGTTATAAAGAGCTCAAAGTACTCACAACTCATAGTAGTCATAGAGAGCTCAAAGTGGTCATATGTAATAGTGCTCATAGAGAGTTCGTAATGGTCATAGAGAGATCTCAGGTGTCATAGGGAGCTCAAAGTGATCATAGAAAGATAATAGTGGTCACAGATAGCTCATATTCATCATAGCTAACAGGGATCATACAGAGCCCATAATTGTAATAGAGAATTTACAATGGTCATAGTTCATAGTGGTCATAGAGAGCTAACAGTTGTCATAGCTCATAATGGCCATGGAGAGCTCAAGTGGTCATAGAGAGCTCACAGTGGTCATAGAGTGCTCACCACGGTCAAAGTGAGCTCACAGAGGTCATAGAATACTTACAGTGGTCAAAGAGAGCTCACAGTGATCATACCTCATAATTGTCATAGAGAGATCACAGTGGTCATAGCTCATAGTGGTCATAGAGAGTAGTCATAGATAGTTCACAGTTCTCATAGAGTGCTGACAGTGGTACAGAGAGCTCACAGTTGTCGAAGTGAACACAAAGTGATCATAGAGAGCTCAAAGTGGTCATAGTGTTGAGGGTACAGTGGTCACCAAGAGCTCATAATGGACATGGAGAGCTCAGAGTGTTCATAAAGAGTTCATACTCTTCATAGAGAGCTCACAAGCTCAAGGAGAGCTCACAGTTATCTGAGGTCATAGTCATAAAGAGCTCAAAATTGTGATAGGTCATAATTCTCCTAGAGCATTCACAGTGGTCATATAGAGATCACAGTGGTCATAGACAATTCATAGTGGTGATATCTCACAGTGGTCCCACATAGCTCACGGTTGTCATAGCTCATAGTGGTCATAGAGAGCCCATAATGATCAGTACTCATAGTGGTCATAGCTCACAGTGTTCATAGAGAGCTCATATTAATAATAGAGAGCTCACAGTGGGCATAGCTCAGAGTAGTCATAAAAAGCTCACAGTGGTCATAGAGAACTCACAGTGATCATAGGTCATAGTGCTCATAGAGAGCTCAAAGGGTTCATAGAGTGATCCCAGTGTAATAGATAGCTCACATGGCCATAGAGAGCTGATGTGGTCCTAGATAACAGAGGTCTTAGAGGGCTTATATTGGCAATAAAGATATCATAACGGGTCAAAGTTCATAATGGTCACAGAGAGCTCATGGTGGTCATAGTGAGCTCACAGTGATAATACATCATAGTGGTCATAGACAGTTCACAGTGATCATATTTCATAATGGTCATAGAGAACTCAGAGAGCTCATAACTCATAGTTGTCACGTACCCTGGTCATAGAGATCTCATAGTGATAATAGAGAACTCACAGTTGCCCTAGTTCAGAGTGGTAATAGAGAGGTCATAGTTGTCAGAGTGCTTACAATGGTCATAGCTCATAGACATCATAGATTGCTCACAGTCATCATAGCTCATAATGGTGTTAGAGTGTCTACAGTGGCTATAGAGAGCTCACAGTGGTCATAGCTCATAATTTTCCTAGAGACTTCAAGTGGTCATAAGTCATAATAGAGAGCACACAGTGCATAATAGAGACCTCCCAGTTCTTATATCTCATAGTGATTATAAAGAGCTCACAGTGGTTATAAAGTGCTCGAAGTGTTTATAGTGAAGTCACACTTGTCATAGCTCATACTAGTAATAGAGAGCTCAAAGTGTTCACAGAGAGCTCACATTGGTAATAGCACATAGTCATCATACAGAACTGTAATTATAGCTCACATTCATAATGGAGGGCTCATAATGGAAATAGACTACTTATTTTTGTCATACCTCATAGTGGTCAATGAAGGGTTCACAGTGGTCAAGGCTCATAGTGAACATAGAGAGCTCATAGTGGTCATAGAGTGCTCAGGGTGCTCATACTGAGCTCACACTTATGGCTCATGGTGGTTATAGAGAGCTCAAAGTGGTCACAGACAGTTCAGAGTTGTCATAGAGACATAGTGTTCACAGAGAGGTCATAGTGGTCATAGATCATAGTGCTCAAAACAGAGAGGTAATAGTGGTCACAGAGAGCTCACAGTGATAATAGCATAAAGTAGTCATAGAGAGCTCATAATGATTATAGAGATTCACAGTGGTCATAGCTCATAAATGTCATAGAGAACTAACAGTTGTCATACCTCATAGTGGTCATGGAGAGATCCCAATGGTCACAGGTAGTTGAGAGTTGTCATAGAGTTTTCACAGTGGTCAAAATGAGCACACACAGGTCATAGAGAACTCTCAGTGGTCAGAGCTCACAGTGGTCAAAGAGAGCTCACAATGGTCTTAGCTCATAATTGTCATAGAGAGCTCACAGTGGTCATAGCTCATTGTGGTAATGGAGAGCTCACTGTGGTCATAGAGATCTCACAGTGGTCATTGAGAGTTCACAGTGATCAAATTGAGCTCTGACAGGTTATAGAGAATTCACAGTAGTCATAGCTCACAGTGGTCAAAGGGAGCTCATAATGGTCATAAAGTGCTCAAAGTGTTCATAGTGAAGTCTCACTGGTCATAGCTCATACTAGTCATAGAGAGCTCATAATATTCATAAGAGCTCACAGTGGTCATAGCTCATAGTGGTCATATAGGACTGTGATTATAGTTCACAGTAGTAATAGAGAGCTCAAAATGGAAATATAGTGCGCACTGTTGTCATAGCTCATAGTGGTAATAAAGGGCTCACATTGGTTATAGATCATAGTTGTCATGGAGAGCTCATATTGTTCACAGAGAGCCCACAGTGGTCACAGCTCATAGTGGTCACACAGAGCTAAAACTTGTCATAGTTCATAGTACTCACGGAGACCTCACAGTGGTCACAGAGAGCTCAGAGTTGTCTTAGAAAGCTCAAAGTCATCATAGAGATGTTAAAAATGGTCATAGATTACTCATAGTGTTCATACTGAGCTTACTTTTGTCATAGCTCAAGCTGGTCATAGAGTTCATGATGGACACAGAGAGCTCACAGTGGTCATATTTCATATTGGTCAGAGAGTGCTCACAGTGATAAGAGCATACACTAGTCTTAGAGAGTGATCAGATCATACACTAGTCTTAGAGAGCTCACACTACACCTAGCTCATAGTGGTCATAGAGAGCTCATAGTGGTCATAGATCATAGTGCTTATAGAGAGCTCACAGTGGTCATAGAATGCACACAGTCCTCATAGTGAGATCAAAGTGCTCAGAGATGTCACAGTGGTCACAAGAACCTCACTCTGGTCATAGAGAGCTCACAGTGATCATACAGAGCTCATCAATGTAATAAAGACCACATAGTTATCATAGAGAGCTCATAGTTTTGATTGTTCATAGTGGTCATAGAATGTTCATAGGACTAATAGCTCATAGTGGTCCTAGAGAGCTCAAAGTGGTCATAAATCATAGTGGTCATAGAGAGCTCACAGTGGTCATAGCTCACAGTGTTCATAGAGAGCTTATAGCTCATAGCAGTCATAGTTCATAGTGGACATAGAGTATCTAAATACTCATAGCTGATAGTGGTCATAAAGAGGTCACAGTGGTCATAGAGAGATTACAGTATTGATATCTCATAGTGGACATACAAACATCACAGTGGGCCTAGTTCATTGTGGTCATAGAGAGCTCACAGTGGTCATAACTCATAATGGTCATAGAGAACTCACAGTGTTCATAGCTCATAGTGGTCATAAAGAGCTCACAGTGGTCATAAAGAGCTCACATTCATTATAGGGATCTCATGCAGTCATAACTCATAGTGGACATAGAGTACCTACAATAGTCATAGCTGATAGTGGTCATAAAAAGCTCAAAGTGGTCATAGAGAGTTCACAGTATTGATAGCTCATAGTGGGCATATACAGTTCACAGTGGTCCTAGTTCATTGTCGTCATACAGAATTTATAGCTGACAGTGATCATAGAGAGATCAATGGACATATGTTGTATAGCTCATAGAGAGCTACAGAGGTTAAAGAGAGTTCACAGTTGTCATAAAGAGCTCAAAGTGTTCACAGAGAGATTACAATGCTCTCAGCTAATAGTGGTCATAAAGTGCTCACAGTGGTCTAAGAGAGTTCACCATGATTATAGCTCATAATGGTCAGTGGTAGAGAATTCGCATTGGTCATAACTTCTAATGGACACAGAGAGCTAATAGTGGCCATAGAGAGATCATCGAGGTCATAGCTCACAGTGCTCATAGCTGATATTCGTTATAGAGAGCTCACAGTGCTCATAGAGTTCAAAGTGCTCATAGAGTACTCACAGTGGTAATCTAGAGTTCTACGTGGTCATTGAATGCTCATAGGCAGCTGCCAGTGGTCACACAGTACTCACAGCGATTATAGAAAGCTAAAAGTGTTCATAAAAAGGACAGTGGTCATAGAGCCCTCACAGTGGTCATAGCTCATACGGTTATATTGAGCTTACAGTAGTCAAAGAATTAACTGTTGTTACAGAGATGTAACAGTGACAACACAGAGTTCACAGTGGTCATAGAGACTCACTATCATCATAGAGAGCTCAAAGTGCACATAGAGAGCTCACAGTTTTCACAGACACCTGATAGTGATCACAACTCCTAGTAATCATAGAGAGCTGATAGTGGCCATATCTCACAGTGGTCATTGAGACCTCATAGTGATAATAGAAAGCTCACAAAATTCACAGAGAGTTCAAAGTGGTGATAGAGAGCTCACGGTGGTCATAGGTCATAATGCTCATAGAGAGCTCACAGTGATCATAGAGAGCTCATAGTGGTCATAGAACTATCAAAGTGGTCATAGAAGGCTCACAGTGGTCACAGAGGGATTATGGTGGTCATAGAAAGCTCATAGTGGTGATACAATTCTCATAGATGTAATAGAGAACTCAGAATAGTCATAGACATCTCATAGTGGTCATAGAGAGCTCACAGTGCTGATAGGTCATAGTGCTCATTGACAGCTCATAGTATCGATAGAGAGTTCACAGTGGTCAGTGATAGCTCATATTAGTCATAGAGATGTCAGAGTGCTGATAGAGACTTCATGGTAGTCTAGTGAGCTCACAATTGTCATAGATCAGAGTGTTCATGGAGTGCTCACAATGGTGAAAGAGAGCTCAAAGTTGTCATAGATCATAATGGTTATAAAGAGCTCACAGTGGTCATAGCTCATAGTGCTCATAGAGAGCAAACAGTGTTCATAGGTCATAATGCTCATAGAGAACTCAGAGTGTTCATACAGAGTGATCTCTATGACCACTGTGAGATATGACCACTATCAGCTCTCTATGATTACTAGGAGTCATAGAGAGCTGCAGTCTTAGAGAGTTCAAAGTGGTCATAGATAAGTCACAGAGGTCCAAGAGAGCTCATGGTGATCGCTGATAACTCACAGTGGTCATAGCTCCTAGTGATCATATAGAGTTTGCAATAGTCATAACTCACAGTGGACATAGAGAGCTCATATTGGACATAGAGAGTCACAGTAGTTATAGAGTCCTCACAGTCATCATAGAGGGCTTACAGTGTTCATAGCTCAGAGTAATCATAGAAATCTCACAGTGGTCATATGTCATACTTGATGAAAACTCATAATCATTATACAGAGCTCACAGTGATCATAACTCATAGTGATGATAGAGAGAACACATTGGTCACAGATCACAGTGATAATAGAGAGCTCAGTTGTCATAGTTCACAGAGGTAGAGAATATAGTGCACAGTGAGAGGTCACAGTGGCCATAGTTCATAGTGGTCATAAAGACCACACAATGTTCATAATTCATATTCATAGTGGTCATAAACAGATAACCGTGGTCAGCGCGCATATGGGTCATAGGGAGGTGTAGTGGTTATAGAGAGCTCACAGTAGTAAGAGGTCATACTGCTCTTAGAGAACTCACAGTGTTTAGAGAGCTAACAGTGGTCATAACGAGCCCATAATCCTTATAGAGAGCTTACAGTCATCATGCAGATTTCATAGTGGTCAGAGAAAGCTCACTATGGTCATAGCTCACAGTGGTCTTTAAGAGCTGACAATGGCCATAGCTTATATTGGTCATGGAGAGTTCATAATGGTTAAAAAGAGCTTACAGTGGTCATAACTCAGAATGGTCATAGAGAGATCAAAGTATCTCACAGTGGCCAAATAGAGCTCACAGTGGTAAATGCTTATAGTGGTCACAGAGTGCTCATAGTGGTCACAGAGAGTTTATACTGGTTGTAATAGTTAAGCCTGGGTGTCAACTTGACACACCGGGTATTAACTAAGCTGGGCTGAGACTACCTCTGGAAAGGATCAACTGAGACTACTTGAAGGATTGTACACACCCTAGATCCTATCAGAACTCCAAAGCTCTCAAAGGATTCTCTCAATACTAGATCATATAAAAAGGAAACACCAAGGAGAACAGATTCCTTCTTGCAGCTGTGCTAGGAATCATTCTTTCTTCCAGCCACCCGGTTCTTTCGACCTTTCACTAGACTAAGACTCTAGCAATTCTCGAGCCTTCAGCCATCACCTACTTAACTAGTGAACTGAGCAGCTAGCTATTGACAGCCTTCCCTGGACTACCTCGGCCATATCTGTAAGCCAACTCAATTAATTTCATATATATATATATTAGTTCTGTGAATTCTGTGACTCTAGAGACCCTAACTAATACAGAAATTGGTACCAGGTAGTGGGGCATTGCTGTGAGATTAAGGACAGCTGGTATCACAAAGTGAAGTTGTTTGTGAAGCTGAGAAAAGTTCATACCCAGAAGCATGGCCAATGCTGTGATGTGGCTAGTTTGCCTTTGGAAATTGTTGGGAGAAATACAGAGAACTTTGGGACTTTGTGCTGGGAAAGTCTTTGCGTCTTGGCGGTTGGGCCAAAGGAACCTTTCTTGTGAGAGCTCAGAGGAGAGCAATGCTGTGAGAGATGCAGGCAGTGGAAGTCCAGCTTGTGATGGTCCAGAGGGAAACAGAGACTGTGTTTGCAACTGGACGAGTGACACATGGAGCCATGTGTTGGCCAAGAGTTTAGTGAAGTTTTGCCCTCATCCTGAAAGTTTGCATGAAATTAAGCTCCAGCTTAATTTGCTTGGTGGAGGAAATTTCAGAGCAATGTCATCTTCACAATGTGATATGGCTACTTCTTAGTTGTCTTCAGAGTTAGAAAAAAGAGCAAAGAATCAGGCAGGAAGAAGCAAAAACTGTAAGATCCAATGATGAAAAATACAATGACAAACTTAAGGAGTTGAACCAGGAAGAAGCAGAGAACAAAATAGCTCCATTTTTAAATCAAAGCCTGCTCTCAATGTGAATAATAAGAGAGGCCCTAGCTTGAGGGCAAGATCCTCAGGGAAGGCTCCCACTCATAAAAATGCAAATCCTTTCAGAAAACTGGAGCTAAAAGGTGGAGTTCCAAAGCAAGAGTTGGTTTCTCTTACCAAGCAACTGCACAAGAGTGAAAGACATGGCCAGCATAGAGAAGCAGAATCAGCTGTGATTCAAGGAGGCCAGTCTTGGCAAAGTTGTCCATGTGGTTCTGGCTTTAGAGGAATCAGTGATGCAAGAGGGAGGAGATCATGGAGTTATTCTCCAATCCTGCAGTTTCGAGGCCCAAGAAGGGCAGTTCGTGCTGTGGAAATAAAGCCTGGTTTGCCATTGAGAAGTAAAGATGTTAGAGATGCCAGAGACAATGTGGGACACCTGCCAAGAAGAGATGTATACCCTGCGAGGAGCCAGCTCAAGAGAGCAACATGTTCTATGGACAGCTGTATTGGAGGGATAGAGCCAAAGCCCTTTGGAACTGAGATGATTTCAACAAGAGGCTTACCAGTTGGACTTGGAGCTATAAGATTTGGAGTTTGTCCTGCTAGTTTTCAGTCTTGTTATGGACCAATCTTTCTCTGGATATGCCCCCATTCCTTCCTTTTGCAATGGGAATGTTTATTCTGTGCCATTGTATGTTAGAAGTATGTAACTTGTATTTTGATTTTACAGGAGATTTTGGAGTTTGGACTTTTGGACTGTTGGGACTACCATTGTAGTCTATGAAGACTTTTAAAGTTGGACTGAGTATGGTTTACATAAAGAGATGGTAATGAGCCTGTGGGGCCCATGGGTGGAATGTCATGGTTTGAAATGTGTCCCCCACAGTTTCATGTGTTGGGCAAGGTCATAGTACCTTGAGAGGTGAAGCCTTGCTGGAGGAAGGCAGTCACAAGGGGTGGACCTTGAGGTGGATTAGTCCCACCTTACCTTGAGGAGAAGTCTGCCTTTGCTGCAAGCAGTCTGCAACTCTCAGCCTCCAAGATGTCTGTGGTGACTTAGCTTCCTTCAGCTTTGGCGAGCCAGCCATGCCACCTCTGCTTTGAGAGACTGTCCCTTCCCTCTGGAACCATAAGCTGAATAAACCTCCCTTTCTCCCTTAAATTGATTGACTTTGAGTGTTCTCTCACAGCAATAGTTAAGATTAACTGTTACACTGGTCATCACTTCTAATGGTAATAGAGAGTTCACAATAGAAATATATATCAGTGGTCAGAGAGAACTCACAGTGATTATAGCTCATAGTGGTTATAGAGAGCTCATAGTGGTCATAGAGAGTTCACAGTACTCATAGTTCATAGTGCTCATAGAGGGCTTACGGTGGTCATAGCATACAGTGGTTATAGAAAGCTCATAACATACATAGAGAGTTCACAATGGTCATAGATAATAGTGGTCATACAGTGCTCGAAGAAGTCATAGCTCATAGTGGTCATAAAGAGCTCACAGTGGTGATAGAGAGGTCACAGTGGTCATAGCTCATAGTGGTCATAAAGAGATTACAGCACCCAGTGGTTATAGAAAACTCATAATGGACGTAGAGAGTTCACAATGATCATAGATCATAGTGATTATAGAGTGCTCAAAATAGTCATACATAATAGTAGTCATTGAGATCTCACAGTGGCAATACAGAGGTCACAGTGGTCATAGTTCATAGCAGTCATAGAGTTCATAGTATTTATAGAGAACTCACAGTGGTCATAGGGAACTCACAATGGATTTAGAGAGCTCAAAATTTACATAGCTCATAGTTGTGATAGACTGCTAATATTGGTCATAGTTCATAGTGGTCATAGAGAACACATAGTGGTCATACCTCAAACCAGTCATAGAGATTTCACAGTGGTCATAAAGACTTCACAGTTGACATAGAGACTGCATAATGCTTACAGTTCATAGAGGTCATTGATACCTTTTAGTGGTCATAGAGAGCTCTTAGTGGTCGTAGCTCACAGTGATCATAGACAGCTCACAGATGTCATGGCTAACAGTGCTCATAGATCACTCATAATGGACTGGAAGCTCAGAGTGTTTGTAGCTCAAACTTGACATGAAGAGCTCACAGTGGTCATACCTAATCAGAGTCATAGAGAGGTCACAGATGTCATAGAGAGCTCACATTGGTGACAGAGAGCTCACAATGATCATAGACAGCTCACAGTAGACATAGGTCATAGTTTTCATAGAGAGCTTATGATGGCCATATTGAACTCACAGTGATCTCAGAGATCAATGGAAATAGAGATCTGACAGTGGTCATAGAGATATCACAATAGTAATAGAGATCTCATAGTTGTCATAACTCATAGTAGTCATAGATATCTCACAGTGGTCATAGCTCACAGTCGTCCTAGATAGGTAATAATGTTCATAGTGAGTTCATAGTTGACATAACTAATAGTGGTCACAGACCGCTCACAAACGTCATAGAATTCTCACAGTGAGTCTAGAGAAATCACAGTGGTCATGGAGAGCTCATAGTTGACATAAACAGCTCACAATAGCCATAGAAAGCTCACAATGGTCATAGGTCATATGAGTCTTAGAGAGGTCACAGTAGTCATTACTCGTAGTGGTCTTAGAGAACTCAAAGTGGTTATAGAGAGGTCACAGTCATCAACGATATCACAGTGCTCATAGAGAGCTCATAATGTTCATAGCTCACAATGGTCACAGAGATCTCACAGTAGTCACAGAGGATTCACAATGATCATAGAGAGTGCATAGTGGTCATAGCTCATAGAGGTTATACAGAGTTCACAGTGGTTATAGCTCATAGTGTTCATTTAGAGCTCACAGTGGTCATAGCTCCTATTGGTCACAGAGAACTCATAGTAGACATAGCTCATAGTAGTCATAAAGACTTCATAGCGGCCATACAGTGTTCACAATGGTCATAACTCAATGTGTTTATAGAGAGCTCACACTGGTCATAGGACATAGTGGACATGCAGAGCTCATAGTGGTCAAAGAGAGCTCTCCATGGTCATAGTTTATAGTGGTCACAGAAAGCTCAAAGTCGTCATAGCTCATAGTCATAACGGAGAGCTCATAATAGTAATAGAGAGCTCATCATCATCATATCGCATAGTGTTCATGGAGATCTCACAGTAGTCATAGCTCACATTGGTCACAGAGAGATAATAATATTCATAGTGAACTCACAGTGGTAATAGCTTATAGTGGTCACAGAGACCTCACTGTGGTCATACAGAACTCATCATGTTCATAGATCATACTGGTTATAGAGAAATCAAAATGGTCATAGAAAATTCATAGTTATTTTAAAGAGCTTAGAGTGGTCATAGAGAGCTCACAGTGATCACAGAGAGCTCAAAGTAACCTCAGAGAGGTCACGGTGGTCATAGCTTATAGTGGTCATAAAGAGCTCATAGTGGTCAAGTATCATATTTTTAATAGAGAGCTACAATGGTCAGAGAGTGCAAAGTGGTAACAGAAAACTCACAGTGGCCATAGAGAGTTCACAGTGGTCATACTTCATAGTTGTCATAGAGAAATCACAGTGGTCAAAGTTCAAAGTCATCATACAGACTTAAGAATGGGTTCCCTATTTTTGAAAATCATGGCATGCGTGAATATACTGGATAGAAATGTCACAAAAGAAATGTCATTTTCCCCTGAACGGAATGAATTACAGCCTAGAAATATCTGCAGGATACTTATTTCTAAGAAGTACACCTGCGTGAACACACTTGAAAGACACTTCTAAACTTTCTCTGGAACTGAAAGAGTGACAGCCTACAAACATCAGCAGGATATGTATTGTGAAAAAGTATACCTGCTATTTTGAATGTGAAATTTCCTCACTTGGTTCACTATTTTTGAAGATCAAGGCATGCTTGAACATGCGGGATAGAAACATCACCACACAAGTGTGATTTTCTCCTGAACCGAAAGCGTTACAGCCTAGAAACTTCTGCAGGATCCTTATCTGTAGGAACTGCACTTGCAACGTTTCAATGTGACTCTCCTTCACTTGGTTAACTATTTTTGAAGATTATGGCATGCCTGAACACACTGGATAGAAATTCAGCAAAACATATGTGATTTTCTACCAAACAGAGAGAGCTACCACCTCCAAACATTTGTAGGATACTTATCTTTAAAAAGTACACCTGTACCAATTCAAATGAGACTCTGCCTACGTGGTTTACTATTTTCAAAGATCTAGGAATGAATGATCATCCTGTTGAAAACACTAAGATAAACTCAATGAGGTAGTCTCCTGAACAGAAAGAAGTACAACCTCCAAACTTCTGAAGAATACTTATCCCTAAGAAGTGAACCCAGAACAATTCAAATCATCCTCTTCCTCATTAGGTTCCCTATTTGTCAAGGTCATGGCTTAGGTGAACACACTGGACAGAACACTGGGGTTCACTAATGTGATTTTCTCGTGAAGCGAGTTGGAGCTTCCAAACTTCTGTAGCACGGATGTCCTTAAGAAATGCACCTGGACCAATATGAATGAGACTCTGCTGAGGCAGTAGTATAGGTAGGTGACAGAAACCTAAGGGAAACCAAAGTGATTTCCTTCTGAAAAGAGAGAGACTCAATGACAAAAGCTCTGCAAAACACTTGGCCCTTATAAGTGCAGCTGGAACATATTGAATGAGACTCTGCCTTAATTCGTTCAAAATATTTAACGATCTTGGCTGTAGCGCATGTATTCAGCAGAAACTTAAGGGTATCTGCCATGGTTTGAAATGTGTCCCCTAGAGTCTCATGTGTTTGTCAAGGTCATGGTACTTTGAGAGGTAGAGCCTTGCTGGAGGAAGGCAATCACAAGAGGTGGGCCTTGAGGTGGATTAGTCCCACCCTACCTCCAGGAGAAGTCTGCCTTTGCAGGAAGCTGTCTGCAGCTCTCAGCTTCCAAGCTGCCTGCGGTTACTTAGCCTCTTCCAGCTTTGGCCAGCCAGCCATGCCACCTCTACTTTGAGAGACTGTCCCTTCCCTCTGGAACCATAAGCTGAATAAATCTCCTTTTCTCCCTTAAATTGATCGATTTTGGGTGCTCTCTCACAGCAATAGTTAAGAGTAACCATTACAGAAATTAGTACCGGTTAGTGGGGTATTGCTGTGAAATTAAGAACAGCTGGTACCACAAAGTGAAATTGTTTGTGAAGCTGAGAAAAATTGGTAACCAGAAGCATGGCCAATGCTGTGATGTGTCTAGTGTGCCTTTGGAACTGTTTGTTGGGAGAAATATGGAGAACTTTGGGACTTTGTGCTGGGAAAGTCTTTGCATCTTGGCAGTTGTTGACGTCACCAGGAAGCTGTTGTGTTCCTGGTGAGGCTATCCTATACTATCCTATCAGAGGTGAGGCTGTGATGTCACAGTGAGGCTGTGCTGTCACAGTGAAATTTCACAATGAGGTTGTGATGTACATAGGTGCTTTCACAGGGATACTGTCATTGGTGAGGCTGTATTGTCACTGGTGAGCCTGTTATGTCACTGTGAGTTTATTGTGTCACAGTGAGGCTCTGATGTTAGAGGTGAAACTTTATGTCACAGTGATGATTTGATGGCACGGTATGGCTTTGATGTCACAATGAGGCTGTGATGTCACTGTGATGTTGTGATGTCACTGGGAAAGTTGTGTTGTCACAGTGAGATGTGTGACACCACACAGAGGTGTTACAGGGAGGCTGTTATGTTTCAGTGAGCCTGTGAGGTCAGTGGTGAGGCTCTGGTTCTGTAAGATGTCAGTGATGAGGGTGCAATGTCACATATAGGCTATGATTTCAGAGGTGAGCCTGTGATGTCATAGTGAGGCTATGATGAAACAGTGAGGGCTGTAACATTATAGTCGATGCTGTGATGTCACAGTTGGGCAATGATTTCAGAGGTAAGTCTGTGATGTGATAGTGAGGCTGTAACCTCAGAGGTGAGGCTGAGATATCACAGTGAGTCTGTGTTGTCATCAGTGATGCCGTGATATCACAGTGAGTCTGAGATGTCTTTGGAATGAGACTATGATATCACAATGAGGATGTAATTTCAGTGGTTAAGCTGTGATATCAGAATGAGGCTGGTGTGAGTGATGAGGGTATGATGTCACAGTGAGCCTGGCATGTCACTGGTGATGCTGCCTTGCCACCATGAAACTTTGATGTCACTGTGTGGTGTGGTGACTCCGTGAGACTGTGATGTCACAGGGAGATAGTAATCCCATGGTGGATGTTGTGAGGTCAGTCAGACTGTGATATCAGTGGCAAGGCTAATATCACAGTGAGGCTATCATGTCAGTGGTGATGCTGTGATGTCAGATTGAGTCTGTGATGTCAGAGTGAGGCTATGTCAGAGGTGTGTATGTGAAGTCACCATGAGGTTGTTATGTCAGTGTGAAAGCTGATGTCACTGTGAGTTTGTGATGTCACACTAAGGATGTGATGGCACTTTCAGGTTGTAATGTCACAGTGAGGTTTTGAGGACACACTGTGTCTATGATGTCACAGTGAGACTCTGATGCCACAATGATGTGATGCCACTGGAGAGGTTTGGATGGCACAGCGAGGTTGTGATGTAAGTGGTGAGGCTGATGTCACAATGAGGCTGTGATGTCACTGGTTAAGTTGAGATATCACAATAAAGCTGGAATGTCAGTGGTGAGAAAGATCTCATAGTGAGTCTATGATGTCCCTCCTGACACTCTGATATCAGTGGTGAACCTAGTACATGACAGTGACACGGGTCAGACTGTGATGTCAAAGGCTTTGTCACAGGTGTTGCAGTGATGTCAGTGTTCTGACTAATGTCAGTGGCGATACTGATGTCACGGGTGAGTCTGTGCTGTCACTGGTGAGGCCTCGATGTCACACAGTCTTGCTATCACTGTGAAGGTTGTATGTCAGTGTGGGCTGTCATTTCACCATGAGGTGACATTACTCTGGAAGTTTGATGTCACAGTGAGGCTGTGATGTCAGTAGCAAGACTGATGTCACAATGAGGGTTCAATGTAAGAGGTGAGACTGTGGTGTCAATGGGCAAGTTGTGAGATCATTGTGAGGCTGTGATGTCACAGTGAGACTCATATCGGGGCTGTTTCTGTGAGATATCAGTGATGTCAGGAGTAATGCTTAGTTTTCCCAGTGAGTTTAGGGTGTCAGTGATGAGGATGTGCAGTCACACTGAGGCTGTGTCACAGGAGAGGCTGTGATGTTACTGTGGGGCAGTGATGTTACTGTGAGGTTATGATATCACAGTGAGGTTATGATGTCAGTGGTGATAGACTATGACATATCAGTTCAGCTGAGATTTCAATCATTAATCTGTGATGTCAGAAGTGAGGCTGATGTCAGTGATGAGGCTGAGATGTCACAGTGAGGCTGGGATATTAATGGTGAGGCTCTGATGCCACAGCATGGTGGTAGGGTCACTGTTGGAGCTCTCAAGTGTCTGTGAGCCTGAGATGTCAGTGATGAGGGTGTGGTTTCATAGCATGGCTGGCAGGATGTCCAAGGTGTCACTGATTCTATGATATCAGACGTTAGCCTGTTATGTCACAGGGAGACTGTGATGCCAATGGTGAGGCTGTGATGTCACAGTGAGGTTGTGATGTCAGAGGTGAGGCTGTGATGTCATTGTGAGGCTGTGATATCAGAAATGAAGCTATGGTCCGCAGGAATGCGTCGCCAACTCCCCACTCCTCCAGACCCCCAGGTGAGTCCCCGCCCAGCCCCGCCCAGGTCACCCCGCCTCCCAGCGGCACCCAGGCTGCCTCGGGCTTTGGCCTGGGCCACGCCTTGAGACCCCAGGACCCCTTCTCCCTCCTGCGCCACCTTTGGCCGCCCAACCGGGCCACCCGATCCCTTATCCGCCAGACCCCAGGTGAGTCCCTGCCCAGCCCCGCCCAGGTCGCCTCGCGTCCCGGCGGCACCAAGGTTGCCTCGAGCTTTGGCCTGGGCCACACCCCATGACCCCAGGACCCCTTCTCCCTCCCGTGCTGCCTTTGTCCGCCTGACCGCGTTGCCTGCTCCCCGATTCACCAGATCCCCAGGTGAGTCCCCACCCAGCTCTGCCCCGCCCAGGTCGCCCTGCATCCAGCGGCCCCCCGGGCTGCCTGGGGCTTTGGCCTGGGCCACGCCCCAGATCCCACACCCCTTTCTCCCTTCCTCCTGCGTGTCCGCTCACTTTCCTCCATCTCTGGAGCTTGGGTGGGGCACTAAACCAAGTCCCAGGTCCCGGGTGAAGAATTCTGCCATCAACATCAGCCCCTCCGCCTCTCTGGCCCACTGGGACCCACGCACGTGGTCTAGAGAAGACATACTGCTACTCAGAATCCAATAGAGTCCAAAGAAAACTCAAGCAAAGTTCTAAGGGTCAAAGGCCATACAGATGTATCTCTCCTATCACATGGGAGAGATTCTTCACATCCAGCCCAAAGATAAGTAAACCTCCTTTTTTTCACCTTACTGTTCCTTTCTAATATTAATCACTATAGATTAACTTTTCCATAAAGCCACCCCAAAAACATATACAACTCCAGGGATCATATCACTCACCCTCACATATCACCAAGATACTATATCGTAAAAGTGCACTACCATATTAATATTCACTCCTTGTCTACTTAACCTGACTTAATTGATGTACTAGCAGCCTAACAGCCTCAACTAGGAAATAACAATAACAAAAGACAAACATACCCAACCCCAAGGTAACCACTAGTAATAACTGCCCAAGTGTAGGAATACCAACTGAATCAATAAAAAACACATAGAAACTGAAAAGCACTAGAAGAAAAAACAACAATGCCCAAGTCAAAGTGCAGATCCATGAGAAACAAAAACCAAGAAGACCAATCTCCCACTGAAAGAATTAACCTCTTAAGGATGGATTCCAACCAGAACAAATTCACAGAAAACAGCCAAGAAAGCCAGACCCAAGACAACGACTTTCAAAGTATGATAATTACCATGATTAATACTATGAAAGAGAAAATCCAAGAGGAGTTACCTGAATCAACTACTTCGAACAGGAACACAATAGGCATTTGGAGTAGTTGAGAAAAACAGTTCAAGAAAGAAAAATAGGCATAGAGCAGTTAAAACAGTCTCAGGCAGAGTTTAAAATTGAACTAAAAGACAAGCTATCTTCAACCCAAAGCTCAACAGACTGTCTTATCAGCAGAACTAACGAAGCAGAAAATAGAATTTCAGATCTTGAAGACAAAGTGGAAGAATTAACCAGCTCAATGGAAGAGATTGTTAAAGCCAAAAAGGTACTTGAGAGGAACATCCAAGAGATATGAGACACCCTGAAAAAGCCCATCATGGAATACCAGAGCAAGAACCTCAAAATACCACATCTGAGGAAATTTTTCAAATTATCATAAATGAAAACTTCCCTTAACTGAAGAATGAGAGGCCCATCCAAATACAAGAGGCATTTTGCACTCCAAACAGATATGACCAAAATAGAAAATCGCCACGGCAAATAATAGTCAAAACATTCCACATTCAAGACAAAGAAAAGGTGTTGAGAGTTTCAAGAGAAAAGAAGCAAGTCACTTTTAAAGGCAAACCTATTAAAATAACAACTGACTTCTCAATGGAAACAGTAAAAGCAAGAAGAGCTTGGAAAGACATACTTCAAGTATTAAATGAGCAAAAATGCCAACCCAGACTGATATACCCGGCAAAACTATGTCATGATTCAGGGAGAAAGAAAAATTTTCCAGCACAAAGACAACTTGAAGGGATATATTCTACCAATCCAGGCGTTCAAACAATGCTAGAAATGATACGCAAATTTGAAGGAAAAAACAACCGTATCCAGGAGGACAGAAGAGTAGTATAATACCACGAAAGCATAAATGGAAAATAATAAGCTTACAAAACTCACTATACATAAAAAATGTCCAAATTACAAAGAATTTCTCCATTATAACATTAAATGTCAATGGGCTTAACTCACCAATTAAGAGACACAGATTACAAAATTGGATTAAAAACCACAACCCATCAATCTGCTGCTTTCAGGAAACTCATCTCACCACAAAAGATAGGCACATCCTAAAAATGAAAGGCTGGTCCAAAATTCTGCAAGCTAATGGAATCAGGAAACAGGCAGGGGTAGCCACTATGCTGTCAGACAAAGTGGACTTCAAACCAAAAAAAATCATAAGAGACACAGATGGATACTACATTTTAGTCACAGGTACAATTCACCAGGAAGACTTCACAATACTGAACATATATGCACCCAATACGGGCCCCTCCACATTCATTAAGAAAACCCTACAGCATCTAAAGCAAGAAATCAACCCCCAAACGATAATTCTTGGGGATTTCAACACCGCCCTCTCAACATGGGATAGATTAACAGGTCAAAAGCTTAACAGAGACACTTTGGAACTTAACCAAACCCTTAAAGAAATGGACCTTACAGATCTCTATCGAACTTTTCATCCACGTACCAAAGAATACACATTTTTCTCAGCAGCACACGGAACTTTCTCCAAAATAGATCACATATTGGGTCACAAAACGAATCTCCACATATACAAGAAAGTTGAAATTCTAGCCTGTGCCCTATCAGGCTACCACGGTCTAAACACAACAAAAGACAAAATACACTAACTCCTGGAAATTAAATACTATGATGCTGAATGAGAACTGGATTCAGGAAGAAATTAAAAAGGAAATTCAAGATTTCCTGAAAGCGAACGATAATGAAAATACAACTTACTAAAATCTCTGGGACACAATGAAAGCTGTCCTAAGAGGTAAGTTCATAGCTCTTAATGCCTACATCCAAAAAATGGAAACATCAGAAATAAATAACTTAACAATGCAGCTTAAAGCTTTAGAAATACTAGAGCAATCTGATCCCAAAAGCAGTAGAAGAGAGATTAGCAAAATAAGGGGAGAAATATCTGAAATCGAGGTTAGGAAAACGATAGAGAAAATCAACCAGTCAAAAAGGTGGTTCTTTGAAAAAATCAATAAGATTGATACACTCGTAGCTAAATTAATCAAAAGCAACAGAGAGAAAACCCAACTTAATAAAATTAGAAATGAAAATGGAGTTATCACTACTGATACCGAAAAATCCAGAGAATTATAACATCATATTTCAAAAACTTACACTCGGTGAAATATGACAACACAAAAGAGATTGATGAATTCTTAAGTAAACATAACTTACCTAAATTGAATCAAGAAGATGTGAATTATATAAATAGTCCTATAACATATAAGGAAATTGAGGAAGTAATCTCGATTCTTCCCATCAAAAAATGTCCTGGACCAGATGGATTCAGCACAGAGTTCTACCAGACATTTGAGTTAATAACACCAATATTCCTTAAACTGTTCCATCAAATAGCAAAGGAAGGAACACTACCAAATTCCTTCTATAAAGCTAATATCATCTTAATCCTCACTGAGGTTTCCTACTTTTATTACATCTACCCTTGAATGTGCTATTATAACAAGACTCCAGTTTAACAGCTTTTTGTCTGTGACCAGAGGGTGACATACATTGCCCATCAGAATGGAGTGAAGGGTATTGCAGGAGCAGCAAAACTGCAAAATAAAATCAACAAAACACAATCCAGAACTTCAGAGATTCTATATCAACCACATAGCACTAGGCCAGCCTAATATCTCCCCATCCTGAAGCTCAGGGACATTTGCGGAAGAGGGGGCGGTAAGAGTGTAAGAGCAAAAAAAAAAAGGATGGGAGGAGGAATGATTTGTAAGATTCTCCACACGAGTTAGGGCTGAAGCAAACATAATAGGACTTTGCATGCCCTGCGTAATGTCCAACACACTATTGACTTCACAAAGTCTAGCATCAGCTAAAGGCACCAAGATCCTTGAAGGTAAGGGATTGACAGCCACAGTAGTGTTCCTATGCTTAAGGGGAACACGAGAAAGGGTTCAGGGAAATACCACTGGGTCCTTGTACGTTATCTGAGAGGAGGACCCAGAGGAGAGTGAGGCATACACAATAAAGGACTCTCTGGGAATTGGGAGGGAGGCACTGGGGGATGGGGAGGAAGAGGAGGGTTAGCAGAGGGATTAGGGGTGGGAAGAAGGAGGGAGGGAACTGGTCTACCTATTAAGTTTGTATGAGTGGAAATAATAAAAAATGTATTAAAAAAACTTAAAAATAAAAAAAATCCCAAAACCTAATAAAGATACACTTAAAAAAGAAAACTATAGGCCAATCTCTCTGATGAACACAGATGCAAAGACTGTCAACAAAATCTTAGCAAATTGGATTCAAAAATATATCAAAAAGATCATTCACGGGGACCAAGTAGGCTTCATCCCCGGCACACAAGATTGGTTCAACATACGAAAATCAATAAATGTAATTCATCATATAAACCAGTCCAAAGTCCAAGACCACATGATACTCTCGATAAATGCAGAAAAAGCTTTTGACAAGATCCAACAGCCTTTTATGATCAAAATGCTAGAGACAGTAGGAATGGAAGGAACCTTTATCAATATAATAAAAGCAGTATACAACAAGCCAACAGCAAGGATTATACTCAATGGGGAACAATTGGAAGCATTCCCACTTTGATCAGGAATTAGACAAGTCTGTCCACTCTCACCACTTCTATTCAATATTGTACTTGAAGTCTTAGCTGAAGCCATAAAACAAGAAAGGGACATAAAAGGGATTAGAATCAGCAAGGAAGAAGTCAAGCTATCCCTATTTGCAGATGACATGATCTTATTCCTGAGTGATCCCTAAAGCTCCACCAGGAAGCTCCTGGAACTAATCGAGAAGTTCAGCAGGGTAGCAGGATACAAAATAAAAGTACAAAAATCAGTGGCTTTCCTATATGCCCAGAATGAAAGAAGTGAAAAAGCCCTGAGAGAAACAATTCCATTTACTATAGCCCCTAAAAAAATGAAATACCTTGGTATAAACCTAACCAAGGAGGTAAAAGACCTTTACAATGAAAACTTTAAAACCCTAAAGAAAGAAATTGCAGAAGACACCGGAAGGTGGAAAGACCTCCTCTGTTCCTGGATGGGTAGAATCAACATCGTAAAAATGACCATCCTACCAAAGGCAATATACAAATTCAATGTTATACCAATTAAAATCCCAAAGCAATTCTTTAAAGAAGTTGACCAAATAATCTCAAAATTCATATGGAGGCACAAAAGACCCAGGATAGCAAAGACAATCCTGAGTAACAAAAACACTGCTGAAAGTATTACCATACCAAATCTTAGTCTATACTACAAATCCATAGTTGTAAAAACAGCCTGGTACTGGCTCCAAAATAGACACACAGATCAATGGATAAGGCTTGAAGACCCAGATATAAGCCCACAAAACTACAGCCATTTGGTCTTTGACAAAGGGGCCCAAAAAATACAATGGAAAAAGAACAGCATCTTCAACAAATGGTGCTGGCAAAACTGGATCTCCACATGCAGAAGATTAAAGCTGGACCCGTACTTGTCACCTTGTACACGACTTAATTCCAAATGGATCAAAGACCTTGATTTAAGGCCAGAGTCTATAAAATCCATAGATGAAAGAGTAGGGAATTCCCTCGAGCTGATTGGGGTAGGCCAACAGTTTCTAAACAGACATCCAATGGCACAGTCACTGCTACCAACTCTCAACAGTTGGGATCTTGTGAAATTAAAGAGCTTCTTGTTCAGGTAAAGAGATTGTAACACGAGCTCAAAGGCAACCCACAGAATGGGAGAAAAATCTTCACTATCCACATATCTGATAGAGCTCTACTGTCCAGAGTGCATAAAGAACTTAGAAAACTAAACATCAAGGAAACCAATGGCCCAATTAAAAAATGGGCCCTGGAACTGAAAAGAAATTTTACCAGGGATGAAATTAAAATGTCTAACAAATATCTTAAAAAATGCTCCACTTCCTTAGCCATCAGGGAAATGCAAATCAAAACTTCCTTGAGATATCATCTTACCCTGGTCAGGGTGGCAAAAATCCACAATACAAACAACAACAAGTGCTGGAGAGGATGTGGAGAGAGGGGAACTCTCCTACATTGCTGGTGGGAATGCAGGCTCATACAGCCACTCTGGCGAGACGTCTGGAGATTCTTAAAGAAATTAAAGGTTGAAATGCCATATGAGCCTGCTATTCCACTTTTGGGAATAACCTCCCATGCAGCATATGTTCACCTTGATAGCACAAGTGTGACCATGTTCACAGCTGCATTATTTACAATAGCAAAGTCATGGAATCAACCCAAATGTCCAACAGTTGATGAGTGGATAAGGAAAATGTGGTACATCTATACAATGGAGTACTACTCCACGGAAAAAATGATGAATTACTGGAATTTGCCGGGAAATGGATGTCATTAGAAACAATTATATTGAGTGAAGTATCCCAGACCCAGAAAATTAAGCACCATATGTAATCCCTAATAGGTGGCTCCTAGTATCAAACCCACCCAACCCACCTAGAGACACTTGACAATAAATCTCTGTAATACAGTAATTGCAAGGAGTATGAACAGGCGGGGTGGGGTAGGAGGGGTAGGAAATGAAGCTATGATGCCATAGTGAGGCTCTGATATTACTGTGAAGAGATGAAAGATGTGATACTATTGGCAAGCTTGATGTCACCATGATGCTATGATGTAACAGTTGAGTCTATAATTTAACAGGTTAGTCTGTGAGGTCACAGCAAGGCTGTGAGTTCGCTGTGAGGCTGTGATATCTTGGATCGATTGATGCCACAATGAGGCAGTAATGTAACATGTGAGACTCTGTTGTCACTGTTTATGATTTCAAAGGCTATGATGTCACTGCTGAGGCTATCAAGTCACTGTAAGCCTGTGCTATCTGTGATGAGGCTGCAGTATCATGTCAAGGCTTGGTAGGATACCAGTTTGAGGCTAGGATGTCACAGTGTGGTTGTAATGTCACCATGAAGCTGTGATGTCACAGTCAAGCTCTGATGTCAGACTTTGTTGACACAGTGGCTGTGATGTCACAGTGAAGTTATGATGTCACAGTGGGGTTTTGATGTCAGTAGTGACTGTGCTTTCCCAGGGAGACTGTCATTGATGAGGCGGTATTGTCACTGGTGAAGCTTTAATGTCACATTGAGTTTACTTTCAAACTAAGGCTGTGATGTCAGTGAGGCTATGGTGTCAGAGTGAAGCTTTATGTCATAGTGATACTTTGATGGCACAGTATGGCTGATTGTCTGAGATGTCAGTGAGGCTGTGATGTAATGGGTGATGCTTGGACTTCACAGTGATGTGACTGGTGTCACAATGAGGGTACGATGTAACAGCTGAGACTGTGGTGTCAGTGGGCATGTTGTGAGACTGACGTTGCAGTGAGGCTTGGATACCAGGACTGATTTTGTTAGATATCAGTGAAGCTGTGATGTCAGGGTTGATGCTTGGATTTCCCATTGAGTTTAGAACATCAGTGATGAGGCTGTGCCATCACACAGAGGCTGTGATATCAGTGGAGAGGCTGTAATGTTAGTGGAGAGGCTGTAATGTCAGTAGAGAGGCTGTGATGTCAGTGGAGAGGCTGTGATATCATTGGAGAGGCTGTGATGTCAGTGGAGAGGCTGTTGTGTCCCTGTGAGGTTGTCATGTTAATGTGAGGTTGTGATATCACAGTGAGGCTATGATATCAGTGGTGATAGACTATGACATCACAGTTCAGCTGAGATTTTAGTGGTTAGGCTGTGATGTCAGAAGTGAGGCTGATAACAGGCTGAGATGTCACAGTGAGTCTGGCATGTTGCCGTTGAGGCTGTTATACTACAGTGAGGCTGTGGTGTCATGGTTGAGGCTGTCATGTGTCTGTGAGTCTTAGATATCAGTGATGAGGCTGTGGTGTCAGAGCGAGGCTAAGCAGAATGTCTGTGGTATCACTGATGCTATGATTTCAGAGTTTAGGTTGTTATATGACAGTGAGTCTGTGATGCTAGAAATGAGGCTGTGATGTCACTGTGAGACCATCATATCAGTGGTGAGGTTGTGATGTTACAGTAAGGCCGTGCTGGTACTATGTGGCTGTGATGTCACAGTGAGGTTTTAATCTAACAGTGAGGTTTTGATGCCAGTAGTGACTGTACTTTCACAGGGAGACTATGTCATTGGTGAGGCTGTATTTTCCCTGGTGAGGCTCTAATGGCACAGTGAGTTTATTGTGATGAACTGAAGCTGTGATGTTTCAGTGAGGCTATGATGTCAGAGATGAAGCTTTATGTACAGTAATGCTTTGAAAGCACGGTATGCCTGTGATGTCAAATGAGGCTGTGATGTCACTGAGAGGTTGTGATGTCACTGGGGAAATGGTGATGTCACAGTGAGGTTGTGATGTCAAGAGGGACACTGTGGTGTCATAGGGAGGCTGTCATATTTCAGTGGATCTATGAAGTCACTGGTGAGGCTATGCATAGTGAGGATAGGTAGGATGTCAGTGATGAGGGCATGATGTCGCATTGAGTCTATGATCTCAGAGTTGAGCCTGTGATGTCATAGTGAGGATGTGATGTCAGTGAACGGAGACTATGACATCACAGTGAGAATGTGGTTAGGCTGTGATATCACAATGAGTTTTAAGTGATGAGTAAATGATGTCAGAGTGAGGCTGGCATGTCAATGGTGAGACTGTGAAGCCACTGTGGGGCTTTGATGTCATCGTGTGGCTGTGGTGTCACCATGAGCCCATGATGTCACAGGGTGTTGGTGATGTCATGGTGGAGGCTGTGAGATCACATTGAGACTGTGATGTCAGTGGCAAGGCTGATGTTCCAGTAAGACTATGTCAGTGGTGGTGGTGTTATGTCACATTGAGGCTGTGATGTCACAGTGAGTCTATGTCAGAGGTTTGTATGTGATGTCACCATGAGATTGTTATGTCGATGGTAAGGCTGATGTCAAGAAGTTTGTGATGTCACAGTGAGGTTGTGAGCAGAAAGTTTGACTATGATGTTACAGTGAGGCTCTAATGACACAGTGATGCTGTAATGGCACCGGAGAGGTTTTCATGGAATAGTGGGGCTGTGATGTCACTGAAGACATTTTGATGGCATAATGAGGCTGTGATGTTACTAGTGAATGTGTGACTTTACAAGTCTGGAATGAGACTCGTTGCAAGTCAGTGGTGAGAAAGATGTCATAATGAGTCTATGATGGCACAAGTGAGGCTGTGATATCAGAGAAACTATGATGTCACTGAGACTGTGACATCACAGAGAGATGTTGTGATGTCACAATGAGGCTGTAAGGTCACTGTGGAAAATGTGATGTCAGTGGCAAAGCTTATTTCACCATGAGGCTATGATGTAACTGGTGAGTTTTTGATGTAATAGGTTAGTTTGTGAGGTCACAGTGAGACTGTGAGGTGACTGTGAGGTTGTGATATCTGTGGGAAGATTGATGTCATAATGAGGCAGTGATGTAACATGTGAGGCTGTGTTGTCTCTCTATGATCTCAAAGGGTATGATGACACTGCTGATACTGTCAGGTTAATGTGAGCCTGTGCTAACTGTGGTGAGGCTGTGGTGTCATAGTAAGGCTAGGTAGGATTCCTGAAGATGTCACAGTGAGACTGTGATGTCACAGTGAGGTTGTGATGTCACAGTGCAGCTGTGAGTTCAGTGGTTAAGCTGTGATTTCACAAGTGAAACTGTTGTGAGAAATTAGGCTGAGATGTCGCATTGATGATGTTATATAACTGGTCAGGCTGTGATGCCACAGTGAGGTTATGATGTCACAATGAGGCTGTGGTGTCGCTGTTGAGGCTGTGACATCACGGTGAGCCTGTACTATCAGTGGTGAGCCTGTGATGTCACAGCACAGCTCTGATGCCACTGTGAGTTTTTGATGTCACTGTCAGGCTCTGATGACACATGATATTGTGATGTCATTGGAAAGGTTTGGATGGCACGGTTAGGCTGTGATGTTAGTGATGAGGCTGATGTCACAATGATGCTGTGATGCCACTGGTGAAGTTGTGATGTCACAATAAGGTGGGAATGTCAGTGGTGGGAAAGATGTCATAGTGAGTCTATGATGTCACTGGTGAGGCTCTGATGTTAGTGGTGAACCTATTTCATGACAATGACCCTAGTGAGGTTGTAACCTTAAAGGTTGTGTTGCCACTGGTGTGGCAGTGATGTCAGTGTTCTGACTACTGTCAGTGGCAATGCATATGTCACAGGTCAGGCTTTGCTGTCATTGGTAAGGCTGTGATGTCACAGTAAGTCTGCGATGTCATTGGTAAGACTGATGCCACATTGGGCCTATAATGTAATATGTGACCTGTGGTGTCAGTGTGAAGATTGTGAGGTCATGGTGAGGCTGTGATGCCATTGTGAAGCTTTGATGCTACCATATATCTGTGGTGTCACCATGAGTCCGTCATGTCACATGGAGTTAGTGACATCACGGTAGAGGCTGTGAGGTCACAGTGAGACTATGATATCAGCGGCAAGGCTGATGTCACAGGGAGTCTATGATGTCAGTGGTGATGCTATGATGTCACAGTGAGGCTGTGATGTTACAGGTGAAGGTGTGATGTCACAATAAGATGGGAATGTCAGGGTGAGAATGAACTCATAGTGAGTCTATGATGTAAATGCTCAGGCTATGATGTCAACGGTGATCTTATTATGTGACACTGACACTGGTGAGGCTGTGATGTCAAAGGCTCTGTTGTCACTGGTGTGGCAGTGATGTCAGTGTTCTGATTAATGTCAGTGGCAACCCTGATGTTACAGGTGAGGCTGTGTATCACTGTTGAGGACGTGATATCACAGTCAGGCTGTGATATCATTGGTAAGACTGATGCCACAATAAGGCTATGATGTAACAGGTGAGCCTGTTGTTTCAGTTGGCAGGTTATGATGTCATTATTAGACTGAAATGCCACTGTGAGGCTTGATGTCATTGCATGGCTGTGGTGGTTCGATGAGCCCATGACATCACTGGGAGTTGGTGATGTCATGGTGGAGGCTATGAGGTCACAGTAAGGCTGTTATGTCAGTGGCAAAGCTGATGTCACAGTGAGTTTGTGATGGCACCATGAGGCTGTGTCACAATGAAGCTGGTGTCACTGGTGAGGGTATGATGTTGCAATAAGGCTGGAATGTCAGTGGTGAGAAAGATGTCATAGTGAATCTATGATGCTACTGGTGAGACTCTGATGTCAGATATGAATATATTACTTATCAGTGACACTAGTGAGGCTGTGATATCAAAAACTGTGTTGTCCCTTCTGTAGCAGTCATGTCAGTATTCTGACTAACGTTAGTGGCGATCCAGATGTCAAAGGTGAGGCTATGTGAGTTGGTGATATCATGGTGGAGGCTATGAGGTCATAGTAAGCTGTTATGTCAGTGGCAAAGCTGATGTCACAGTGAGTTTGTGATGGCACCATGAGGTTCTGTCACAATGAAGCTGTAATGTCACTAGTGAGGGTATGTTACTACTGAGGCCACAATGTCACAATGAGGCTGTGAGATCACTGTGAAGGTTGTATGTCACTGTGGGTTGTCATCTCACCATGAGGTGATACACTCTAGAAGCTGTGATGTCACAGTGAGGCTGTGATGTCAATGGCAAGACTGATGTCACAATAAAGTTATGATGTAACAGACGAGCCTGTGGTGTCAGTGGGTAGGTTGTGAAGTCACTGTGAGGCTCTGGTGCCACATTGAGGCTCTGATGTCAGGGCTGATTCTATGAGATTTCAGTGAGGCTGTGTATTCAGGGGAGATGTTTGCATTTACAGTGATGTTAGGACGTCAGTGGAGAGGCTGCACAGACACACTGAAGCTGTGATGTCAGAGGAATGTCTGTGAAGTTACTGTGAAGTGGTAATGTTACCGTGAGGTTGTGATATCACAGTGAGGCTCTGATATCAGTGATGATAGACTATGACATCACAGTTCAGCTGAGATTTCAGTGGTTAGGCTGTGAGTCAGAAGTGAGGCTGTGGTCAGTGATGTGCCTGAAATGTCAGAGTGAGGCTGTGATGTTACTGGTGAAGCTGTGATGCCAGAAGTCTGTAGTTTCACTGTTGAGCCTATAATGTGACCGTGAGACTGAGATGTTAGTGATGAGGCTATGGTGTCATAGCAAGGATAGGCAGGATGTCATGGTGTCACTGATATTATGATTTCAATAGATAGCCTGTCATGTCACAGTGAGGCTGTGATGTCAGAAATGAGGCTATAATGTCACAGTGAGGCTGTCATATCACTGTGAAGCTGTGATGCCACTATGAGACTGTGGTGTTAATGGTGAGGCTCTGATATCACAGTGAGCCTGTCGTATCAGTGGTGAGGCTGTGTTGGCACAGTGTGGCTGTGATGTCACACTAAGGTTGTGATATCACAATGAAATTGTAATGTCAATAGTGACTGTGCCTTCATAGGGAGACTGTCATTGGTGATGCTCTATTGTCACTGGTGAGGCTCTAATACCACAGTGAGTTTATCATGTCAAACTGAGCTGTGATACCAGAGGTGAAGCTCTATGTCACAGTGATGCTTTGATGACATGAAATGGCTGTGATGTCACAATGATGCTATATTATCACTGTGAGGTTTTGATGTCACTGTGGAAATTATGAGGTCACACTGGGATTGTGATGTCAATAGTGACACTGTTGTCATAGGGAGGCTGTCATGTTTCAGTGAATCTGTGAGGTCAGTGGTGAGGCTTTAGTGCCATAGTGAAGCCAGACAGGATATCAGTATGAAGGTGTGATGCTGCATTAAGGCTATGATTTCAGAGGTGAGACTGTGATGTCATCACTGCAATGAAACAGTGAGGCTATAGCATCAGAGTTAATGTTGTGATGTCACAGTTGGGCAATGATTTCAGAGGTGAGCCTGTTATGTCATAGTAAGGTCCTGTAAAGGGATAAAAAGCAGAAGAAAACACAGACACTAACAAAAACAGTTAAACAGAATCATCCGTGGGGAATGTGAAACTTACTGGCTGGCTAAGATCCCTCCAGATAGGGATCTTGGGGGTCCTTCAGATCCCCATACAGACCACCAATATGTTGTGCCCAGAGTCCGAATTTCTGAAGAACACCCAAGAACTGGTTCCATTACAAGTATAAGAGGGATTTTTTATTAATTATGAGCTTAAGCAAGGGCTCACACAGTACCCAAAGCAGTAGGCAAAGTGGAGCCCCAACTTAAGATTTTTAGGTTTTTTTATGCAATTTGAAATTGGTCTGGGGTTTCTTCTACTGGGCTGAAGGGGATTGGTCACAAATTACATTTTGTTAAGCAGGAAACTGGAAACCTTAAGAATTTTATCAGTCATCACTGGCACAGTGATCTCCTTGAATCAGTTACTTATCTAGGCATCTGGAAATCTGGGCCCTTCTCAGTCCCTTATCCAAGGCCCCAGCATCTGGGTTTTTGTTTATGTTGTTTTTAACAGCTTCATTTGTGTAAGTCTCCCTCCTTTGTCTCTTAGTTGGGCCTTTCTGTGGGTTCTCAGGGAATAGTACACTCTCAGAGTCAGCTTGTTTACAGTTTTTCTTTTCCTGTCTTTGAAGTTTTTCATTCCCCCATCTTAAGAAACTTCAAGGCCCAACCATGGGACTTGGGGAACCATAATATCACTATATTTATGTATCTGAGCATATTCCTAAGAAACCCCTGTTGAGACAAGACAAGACCATAAGCTGTATAGTCAATCCTGTTCTTTACAAAGGCTATCAAATTGTTTAGTATGCACAGCTCAAATGTAAGCAGCAGTAGGAAAATGACCAGAGGACCTATCAGCTCAGTCACCCAGATGGTTAACCAAGTGGAGGTGTTGAAGATGGTTTCAAACCATTCCTGCTGTTTTTCCCTTTCTCGTCTTCTTTTTTCTAAGCCCTCCCTAACTTGGGTTAACGATTGTTCCACCAAACCCATATGGTCAGCAAAAAACCAACATTCCTCATTTAAGGCAGCACAAAGGCTTCCTTATTGCAAAAAGAAGAGGTCTAAGCCCGTATAGTTCTGAAGCACCATCTCTGATAGTGAAACTAAGGAAGTTTTAAAGTAAGCAATAGAAGCTTCTAGTCTTTCTATGTCAAAGTCAATGGTTCCCCACAAGCTATTGTATCTAGTTATTTGGAGAACTAATGAGGAAATCCCAGTTCCAGCTTCTGCCAATCCCAAACCTATGAGCATTTTTAGGGTCAGTACTCACTTTTTTCTCTTCTCCCTTGTCCTGGGAATGAATATCTCACCATCATTTCCTGGTCTGTATGGGGGAACAGGTTTACCAGAACACAGAATCCATTGGTTTGGTTTAGTACCTGTCCATGGAAGCAGGGAGTTAATCCAGTCATGCAACCCCACCATGACCTGTCAGAGGGCACATGGTAATCATGCTGCAGCCAGAGATTTCCTGAATAGTGAGTTGGACCCCCCCCCCTTTCTGTTGCCACCTACAGCTATCTTGGTCTGTAGAGATAAAATAGGTTCCAGTTACTGCTATTCCTTCATAAAAGGGGGGCTGGATATCGTATCATGACCAGAAAGACTGTGTCATGTCAGGTAGAGTAACATTTAGAAAACAGTAACTTTGGGACAGTAAAGATCATAAAGTGTTTCTAGGAGGGGAAGGAGATTTGGTAAACTGAAGAGGAATGGGGGATGGAGAGAAGGGAGTTCAAGGGGATGGAGTATCAGTGGGAGGTGTCAAGGAGAGTGTAGGTTTAGGTTTGGGTTTAGGGGAGGGCTTAGCTATGGGGGCGAGCACTTTATTAAGACCCATAGGGGTTGAGGCAATAGTGGAACCCCTTAATCTAATAGAGAGGAGCCCCCCTGTATCTCAGTAAGACATGTGATTGTAATTGTAAATTCTGACTCCACAAGCTAGGCCTCCCTGCCAGCGGGTATCTGCCTTGCCTTTCTGGGTAAAGGTTATTTTAACTGGATTATAATGCCCCTCAGTTCTGGTGAAAGATGAATATTTGACTCCTGCTAGGGAGAGAACTACTGACTGGCATGCAGGGGACTTCCTGCACATGATTTGTGAAATAGGAACGTTTCGTTTTAAGGTGATTAAGTCATCCTTTTTGAGTGCTGCCCACCATATCTCTCTGGTTGACACGCAGGCCTAAGACCCATAATAGTAATCTTCTGCCCCTCCACAATTTAGTCTCTGTTGTGGGCCAGAGATATATCTGGGGCACACATAAAACCAATATTTTTGAGTCACTTCATCTGACTGTTGCAGCTGCAGAAATGTCCCCAAATCAAATTCTATGTCAGGAAATCAAGTCTGCAGGGGAGTACAGTTTAGGACCTCTTGGGTAGCCATATTGTACACTTCGCAGGTGAGATTGAATGGTGTGAGTTTGCCCCCCTCCCACAGAGTCAATGTAGAGCATAATGAGTAGTGTCAAATGTGGCGCAGTCTTAACTTGGGTGTATTCTGGGTGTGTTTTTCTGCCTTCCATATCTCAAAGGGTGGGTCCTCTGGTACTCCTGGTCCTGCTGAATTGTCTAGGACGCTTTTCAGCGGGTCTGCACTCTTGGCATGTGTGTAATGGATTCATATGTTCACACCATCGACTTGAGGGCAGTGGGAGTATTCAGGAGAACCATGTATGGTCCCTTACAGCACGATTCGAGAGTTCCTTGTTGGTGTTGCTTGACATAGATTCAGTCCCCAGAACAGAACTTGTGTGGCCCAAGAGGTGGTCCTGTCTCATAGAGAGCATGCAACTTAGGCCATATCTGCTTATGGGAGCACAGACCACTCTTTAAGTCTGTGAGGAGTTGTGAGTCCTTGAATTCAGTAAGTGCCTGGGACTGCAAACTGGGAAGAATGGGGGGTGTCCTTCCAAACATAATCTCAAAGGGAGTGAGCTCCATCTGATAGGATGAGCTCCTAACCCGAAAGAGGGCATAGGGAAGGAGAGATATCTAGTCTCCACCAGTCTCCATGGTTAATTTAGTGAGGGTCTCTTTTAGGGTTCTTTTCATCCTCTCTACCTGTCCTGAACTCTGGGGACGGTAGGCACAATGTAATTTACAATCAATCCCCAAGACAGTGGCCAGTCTCTGACTTGCCTTAGAAATGAAGGCTGGTTCATTGTCCCTTTCATCTGAAGGAGACCATACCTTTGTAGGATGTCCTCTAGCAGTTTCTTGGCCACTATGGTAGCAGTTTCTCCCTTGGTTGGAAATGCCTCAGTCCATCCTGAAAAAGTGTCTATGAACACCAGCAGGTATTGATATCCATACTTGCCTGGCTTGACCTCTGTGAAATCGACTTCCCAATATTTTCCTGGTGATGTTCTTTGCAGTCAGTTGCCAGGAACCTAGGGTTTCTTGTAGCATTAGTCATCTGGCAGGCTTTGCACTGGGAGACTAACTTTTCAATCTTAATGTCCGCATTTTGAATTTTTAAATTCAACATTCACAAGTCTTGGTCTTCTGGGTTCCCATGTGTGTGGCCTGGTGGATCTTTGAGAGCATCTTGTCTCCCAGTTCCCTAAGGAGGATCAGCTTCCCATCTCCAGTATACCACCTGTCCTCATGAAACTGGGATATAGGCAAACTTTTGGCCCAGTTAATCTCCTCTGGAGAGTATTTGAAGCTATCTGGTAGCTTGGGATCCCCTGGGTCTGGGAGAACAACAGGCAATATGTGGGGGATCTGCATGGCCACTTCTCTTGCACGTGGTTGGCCAAGTGATTTCCTTTTGCTATGGGGTCATCCCCTCTCTGGTGACCTGGACAGTGTATGATAGCCAGCCTTTTTGATAACTATAGGGCTCATAAGAGAGATAGGATCTGTTCTTTATTTTTAATAGTTTTACCTTCAGCTTCCTTCTCTTGTTAGATGGCCCCATGTACATGGGCAGTTGCAAAAGCATACCAGCTGTCTGTGTACATGTTTAATTTTTTGTCCTGTCCCATAGTCAGGGCTTGAGTCAAGGCTATAAACTCAGCTGTCTGTGCTGATACTCTGACTGGGAGGGTAGATGCCCAGACAACATTTTCCTCCCCAACCACGGCCACTTCCACATACCTTATTCCATTTGTGATGAAGCTGATTCCATCCATAAACCAGGTTACATTGGCATCCCTAAGGGGTTGACCTAGGAGGACAGGTCTTATTCCATGGACCTGGTGCAGGATCTCAAGGCAATTGTGCCCCGAGGCAGCCAGGTCGGGGTCCAGGAGCTGAGTGGCCGGGTTGTGGGCAAATGGTGCCAGGAAAGTTATTTTGCTTGGCTTTAGAAGCAGTGCTTGGTAGTGAGTCATCCTCACATTGCTGAGCCAACTATCAGGAGACTGTTTGAGTACCTCTTCAATGGCATGAGGGGTAGTCACCTGGAGCTCTTGTCCCAGAGTTAGCTTATTGGCATCCTTGACTAGCTGTGCTACTGCTGCCACCATGCAGAGGTATGGAGTCATCCCTCAGCCATTAGGTCCAGTTTTTTTGAAAAATAGGCCACAGGTCTCCACCATGGCCCCAGTTTCTGAATCAGTACCCCTTTAGCCACTCCTTTAGACACCTACAGACAGCTGAAATGGCTTCATGGTGTCTGAGAGACCAAGAGCTGGGGCAGACAGTAAGGACTTCTTTAGGTTCTGAAAGGCCTAGTCTTGAGCCTAGGTCCATGTAAAATTAATCCCTTCTTTCATGGCTTCATATAGAGGCCTGACCATTTCTGCAAACCCAGGGATCCATAGTCGCAGAACCCTGCTGAGCCTAGAAACTCACACATTTTCTTTCTGATTTTAGGTGTGGGTATCTGCAGGATGGTCTCTTTCCAGGCTAGTGAGAGCCATTTCTTACCTTCCTGCAGTATGTACCCCAGGTATTGGACCTTTGGTTTGCATATCTGCACCTTCTTGGCTGAGACTCGATATTCTAGGTCATCAAGGGCTTGTAGCAAATCCTTCGTCCCTGCCAATCAGGTCTCTTGGGTTTTGGCAGCAATGAGCAGGTCGTCCATGTACTGTAAAAGAGTGAGCCTGGGGTATTGGGTTTGGAACTCACCCAAGTCTTCATGGAGAGCCTCATCAAACAGCATCGGGGAGCTCTTGAACCCTTGTGGGAGTCTCGTCCAGGTCAGTTGTCCATTGATGTCTTTTTCTCAGTCAGACCATTCAAAAGCAAAGATATCCTGGCTGCTTTGGGACAGAGGAAAACTGAAGAAGGCATCCTTTAAGTCCAAGACAATATACCAGCTGCATGCTGCAGGGAGGGCACTCAATAGTGTGTAAGGATTGGGCACTGTTGGATGAATATCCATAACTTCTTTGTTAACCTCTTTCAAGTCCTGTACTGGCCTGAAGTCATTTGAATTTGGTTTCTTCACTGGAAATATAGGTATGTTCCAGGCTGACAGGCATGTTTTCATTATCCCCAAGTCTAGCAGTCTGTGGATGTGAGGAATCATCCCTGCTCTAACTTCTGCTGATATTGGGTACTGTCAGACTCTTACTGGTTTGAGCTCCACAAATATAGGGGGTCGGGGGGTAGCCAATCCCATGCCCTCAGTTTCAGCGCATACCTTGGGAAGTTCTGCTAAAAGGCTGTTCATTTCTATGTTGCTTTGGGGCTCTAACGTCTTATGAAGGCAGTATTCATCTTTTAAATTTACTTGCATGGTAAAGATCTGAATAGGCTGGCCTTTTTATCTGTAACTTCTACCCATTCTAAAGTGAAGTAGATGTGGGTCCCTACTGTTGTGAGCAAATCACAGCCCATCAGAGAATATGGGCATTCAGGAATGATTATGAAAGAGTGGGATACCCGGCCCATGCCGGTCCACATTTAGGTCCACATTTATTTGGGTAGTGCATGAATATTGTTTTACTCCTGTGACCCCGTGCCCAAGAAGATTAATCAGATCTTTAGGGTTTTCTGCAAACGTAACATTCTGGTTCTGCCAATTATAAAGGTCACTACTAGTAAAAGGGAAATAATGTAGATACTGGTTTCCCATCTCATTAGGAGGGCTATCGGCCTCAGGGGAAGGATAGTGGAATCTGAGCCCCCAGTCATGGTGGCAGATTGAAAGGGATGGTTTCTCAGACCCCCTGCCCATCCCTCAATGACCTTCTCTCCCTGAGGCACCACTTCCCAAGGCACTTCTTCCCCCCTACTCTATTTTGGATGCAATTCTGGTGCTGATGCTGCTGCCCTGGGACTGGCTCCAGGTACAGAGCAACAGGCAGGGCCGGGAGATGGTATGGAGGTGGGGATATGACATCCTTTGGGGAAAAGTCATCCTGTAAAACTGGGTAGAGGGAAGGACATGATACCTTGTTTTGGGGTGGGGAAGGGGACAAGGGCAGAGGAGATGGGGTTAAGGAGAGAGGGGATAATAGTGAGGGTCCTGGCCCTTTGGCGACCAGGACACGCTTGGGTTCCTGTGGGAACAAAAAAGGCTTTAGCCAGTTGGGAGGGTTTTCCAGGAGGCCCTGCCAGACCAGGATATATGGAATCTGGTCTGGGTGTCCTGCTCCCCCTGGGCGTAAAAAACATCTTTTACCTTTTGAAGCACTTTTAAGTTAAAAGACCCTTCTGATGGCCATCCTATACTAAAGCATGGCCACTCCCTCACAAAAAGTCTCTAATTTGGACATTTTTAGATTCATACTCAAATTACGTCCTCTTTCCCTAACGTCCTTGAAATGGTCAGTCAGAATACTAAGTGGGGTATACAAATTCTGTCCCATATTGTTAGTCAAGAAATATAGTAGTAATTATAATAGACAAAGGTAAAGACGAATATCCAAAGACAAAACATGAACACTAGATAGCACAAACCCCTGCTTGAGTGGTAAAAACAACGAAAGTAGGACCACAGCCTCTCGCCATTCACTGGTCATGACCCATTTCATTCTAAAACCTGGAACCCTGTCTCTACCTGTTAGAAGCTCTACATCCCTTTCTCCAAGACTTGAGACTTCTCCCTGAGTCTCCATGGTCACAACTTCCTGGCACGTCTGCTTTAGTCAGACTTGCCTACTTTACTGAAGTGACCATGGTCCTGTAAAGGGACAAAAGCAGAAGAAAATACAGACACCAAAAAGAACAGTTAAACAGAATCATCCATGGGGAATGTGAAACTTACTGGCTGGCTAAGATCCCTCCAGATATGGATCTTGAGGGTCCCTCAGATCCTCATACAAGCCACCAATATGTTGTGCCCAGAGTCTGAATTTCTGAAGAACACCTAAGAACCGGTTCTATTTCAAGTACAAGAGGGATTTTTATTAATTATGAGCTTAAGCAAGGGCTCACACAATACCCAATGTGTAGTCAAAGTGGAGCCCCAACTTGAATTTTTTGGGGTTTTTTATGCAATTTGAAATTGGTCTGGGGGTTTCTTCTACAGGGCTGAAGGGGATTGGTCACAAATTACATTTTGTTAAGCAGGAAACTGGAAACCTTAAGAATTTTATCAGTCATCACTGGCCTTGACATAGTAACCATAAATCTCCTTGAATCAGTTACTTATCTAGGCATCTGGACATCTGGGCCCTTCTCAGTCCCTTATCCAAGGCCCCAGCATCTAGGTTTTTGTTTTTGTTGTTTTTAACTGCTTTGTTTGTGTAAGTTTCCATTCTTTGTCTGTTAGTTGGACCTTTCTGTGGGTTTTCCCGGGATAGTATATTCTCAGAGTCAGCTCGTTTACAGGAGTTTTTCTTTTCCTGTCTTTTAAGTTTCTCAGGCTGAGATGTCAGTGGTTAGGCTGTGATGTTAGAAGTGAGGCTTATGTCAGTGATGAGGCTCAGATGTCACAGTATCGGATGTTACTGGTGAAGTTCTGATGCCACAGCATGGCTGTGGTGTAAGTATTGAGGCTGTCATGTGACCATGAACCTGAGGTTTCAGTGGTGAGACTGGGGTGTCATAGTGAGTCTAGGCAGGACGTCCGTGGTGTCACTGATGCTATGACTTCAGAAGTTAGTGCTACATACTAATCCAACCATACTGTTTTGACAAGGTCCAGCAGGACAGAATATTGTTTAAAGGAAGCCATTTCTGGATAAAAGACATGACATTATTTGATATAAAAAAGAGAAATAAGGAAAATATGGGGATAGTCAAGCCTTAGTGTTACTGCTTGCCTGAATATTGCTGTCTGGTTCTGGCCTAAAGCCTGCTGGCTGGGGAGTGATACATTAACATCTGAATGGACAATTGCTAGGTGCTAGGGTCTCTCTCTGTGTAAATTAAATTTTGCCTCTGGCAGGAGGATTTCTCCCTCTGGAATTTAAGTCAACTTCTTTTTTTTTTAATTTTATTATTATTTATTCAATTGTGCGTGTGTGCATATGTATGTGCGCGCGCATGTGTGTATGTGTGTGTGTAGAACCAGGACAAATCGGGAACCACCATGGACGCCTCCACCTCCTTCTGCCCCGGGATTCACAGGCTCTGCCCTACTAGGACCAGAAGTGCAGGCCGCCCCTGCTTCTGCCTATATGTGGGATCTGGGATCCGAACTCAGGAACATCCACCTGCAAGGCAGAGGTTTAACCCCTGAGCCACCTCACCAGCCCCAAGTCAACTTCTTATATGTTCTTAGATCTTTGTTGTTGTTGTTGTTGTTATTTTTCTTGGGACTAGCCAGTTTACAGTCCCTCCCCCATACATTTGATGTTTATAAATAAACCAGGGAAAATCTACTTTGAAACATTCATTGTCCCTTTGCTTTTAGCAACTGAGTGTCATGCTTTTTTTAACTCTACCTGGAGACATCATGTCTGTTCCAACACAGAAAATATGTCATCAGTGCTCTTCCTTTGTTACCCTGAATGAAAATGTTTTACATAATCCTGTAAAGAATTTGATCCTGATTTTCTTTGATGTTTTCTCCATAGGCATGGTGAAACATCCCCTGGCCTTTACTCTGGATTTTTAAGTACATAAACTCTGCTAAAATCTTCAATAAAGAGTTCAGATTCACTCAACCCAGAAAGCTGTCTATCTGTCCTCCATTCGCCAAAGCCTTGCCCACCTTGTGGACAGAAGCTGTGGATAGAAGGTTGCAGCTTAGACTGCAACATCTGGCATGTGAACCTGGGACACTCAACTAGGTAAGTCTTTGCTTTTCTCTTTTTTTCTTTTTCAGTCTTTCAGGTAAGGATAGGATCCTGTTATGTCACAGTGAGGTTGTGATGTCAGGGGTGATGCTTGGATTGCACAGTGAGGCTAGTACATCAGTGGTGAGGCTGTGCAGTAACAGTGAGGCTGTGATGTGAGAGTAGAGACTGTGATGTCACTGTGAGGCTGTGATATCACTGTGAGGCTGTGATGGTACCATGAAGTTGTGATATCACAGTGAGGCTTTGATTTCAGTAGTGATAGACTATGACATCACAGATCAGCTGATATTTCAGTAGTTAGGCTGTGATGTTAGAAGTGAGGCTGATGTCAGTGATGAGGCTGAAATGTCACAGTGAGGCTGGGATGTTAGTGGTGAGGCTCTGATGCCACAGCATGTCAAGTGTCTGTGAGCCTGAGATGTCAGTGATGAGGCTGTAGTGTCTTATCAAGGCTAGGCAGGATGTCCATGATGTCATTGATGCTATGGTATCAGAAGTTAGCCTGTTATGTCACAGTGAGGCTGTGATGTCAGAGGTGAGGCTGTGATGTGACAGTGAGTCTGTGATGTCAGAAATGAGGTCATAATGCCACAGTGAAGCTGTGATATCACTGTGAAGCTGTGATATCACTGAAAGGTTGTGACATCACAGAGAGTTTGTGATGTCACTGTGATGCTGTTAGGTGAGTGTGGAAGATATGATGTTAGTGGCAAGGCTGATTTCACCATGAGGCTATGATGTAACTGTTTAGATTGTGAAGTCACAGTGAGGCTGTGAGGTCACTGTGCGGCTGTGATTTCTGAGGGAAGATTGATGTCACAGTGAGGCAGTGATATAACATGTGAGGCTTTAGTGACACTGTTTATGTTGTCAAAGGCCCTGGTCCACAGGACACTCTGAAGACAGGTAACTTGGGAGGGGGGAAAACAAATGAAGGACAGGAGACACAAAGAATGACAGCAAGACGAGAATTCTGATCAAGCTCTCACTTTATTGAACGAGGGAAGGGTTTATATAGTTCTTGGGGGAAGGGGCTTCCCAGGGCAGGGTTTAGGTGGGAAAAACCAGTTGGTCAGGCAGGAAACGTTGCTAAGAGACTGAGGTATTGATGGCAGATAAGGTTTTATGACAGATGAGGTATTTATGGCAGATGAGTTAAACTGCAGATGGTTGCTTGCTTCTCTGACAAATGGTTCAGTTATAAGCAAAACAGAGACAGGCAGGCTCCCAAGAGGTCACTTGGATTAGTTATTTTTTATGGCTCCCAGCATCTCCTCCCTTTCTGTATTATTAAGGGGAGAAGTGGAGCTTGAGGAGGGACAACCACCCTCTATGGTTGTTGGACCTTAACCGATGGGGGGAAACAGTGGCCTGATCCTCCCAGGTGGGTTTTGTAGATGTCTTTTTGGGGAGGAGAGGAGCTTTTTGGCACAACCTCTATGCATTCAGGCATGTTTCTCAGGGAACTCAGATGTGGACAGTAGATACTTCCCTTGCAGTGTCTTTGCCTCGCACCCCTTATCAGTCCATCCACATTTGTGGGCATAGATCTGAGGCCTATGCTGTTCCCGAAGGGGACCCATCCTCCATTAGCTCTAGATAGCTTCATTCAGCCATTTCGAAGTGATGATAATGAACTTGAATAGGTTTTGAAGCCAGGAAGTCTATTTGGAGCCTTGATAAAATACATCAACCTGTTAAAGAGAAAAGGCCCTAGTGAGACAAGGAGCAATAGACCAAGCAGGCATCCCAAGAGAGGAAGAAGGTAAGGGAGGAGGGTGTTCCAGGCAGGCCAAAGGGGCCAATCAAACAATTCTTTGTGGCATTTTTCAAGTTCTTCTTGATGTTTTTTGATGCGATCTCAAATGATGAGTGTCCTGGGGAGGAGACTAGTGAGCAGTCTTATCTCCACAATTGGTTACAGGAGACTAGTGGAAGATAAACCTTCCTTGCAATCACATGGAGCACCATATAGTTGGAAGAGTTTGATGGCAGACAAGAGTCTGGGGTCCATTTCACTTTTGGAAGAGGGCGCCATCAGGAGGACGAGCCAAATTGTAAGGAGTCTTTTCATCCTTTTTCTGTAACACAGAAAGAAAGTTTCTCAAGGGGGTTATTTCCCCTGGAAGAGGGTGAATCACCATCCTTAGGGAGGGGAGAAGTATTTGGTCTTGTAGGGGCAGTGAATTGTTTTACTAGGCATTTAGGAAGCCATCTGGGTCATCTTGGGAATCATAGACACAGACAGAGCCATGGCCCCAGATAAGGACCGGATCAGGCCCATTCCATTTAGATGTAAGGGGATCTTTCCACAATACTGGGGCAAAGCCTTTATGTGTCTCAGGGTGCCAGAGATGATCAGCAGCAGACCTGTGGTTATTATCTAATATCAGGAAGTTAAGGACAAAGAGAGCATGATGGACAATATTTTTGGAGAGCCTTTAACACAGGAAAGTTCTCCCTTTTTGAGTTTGTGGATGGTATTTTTAAGGGTTTGATGAGCACATTCTATAATACCCTGGCCCTGAGGGTTAAAGGGAATACCAATTATATGCTTTATGTGAAGCTGTAGACAATAAAATTGAAAATTTTTACCAATATAGCCGGGTCCATTATCTGTCTTAATAATTTTTGGTGATTCCATGATGGACAGACATTGAAGAACATGACTAATAACATTTGGGGGGCTTCTCCCACTTGAAGGAGGTGAAAATGAACACACTGTAAGTATCAATAGTTACATGGATATATTTAAGCTTTCCAAATTCTGGAAGGTGTGTGACATCCATTTGCCAAATCTCATTAGGGACCAGTCCTCTGGGGGTTGACTTCAAGGTGTGGGGTAGGCCAAAAATAGACACAAGTCAGGCACCATCTGACAATCTGTCTAGCCTGTTCTCAAGTGATTTTGAACATGAGGTGAAGGGTGTGGGCATTGAGGTGATATAAATCATCAGCGCAGTTGCCTGTTCTATAGAGCCTGTAAGGATAGGGAAAACCAGGCAGGTGGCCAGATCTGCATGAGGGTTTCCTTCTGATAGAGAACCAGGGAGGTTGGAATGAGCGAGGAGGTGTCCTATAAAAAAGGGCTGTGATCTGGCAGTAATAAGCCTTTGAAATTCTCTAAATAAGGGAACTGTATTGGTGGTGAATTTAATATAGGGAATGGTTTCTAATAAAGGAAGAGAATGGGCACTTTAGGCACTGTCAGTATATAAATTAAAGGCAACATTAGGAAGGAGTTCAAAAGCTCTTATGATTTCAGCAAGTTCAAGAAGCTAAACAGAGGTATACAGTGTGTGGATAGTCATGGACTGATTGTTAATAATAATGTCAGCTATTCCTGTAGTAGATCCATCAGGAAAAACCAAGGAAGCATTCAAAAGAGGTGTGTAGCTGTGATTTTTGGAAAAACAAAAGGGGGAATACAGGCAAACTGAAGCAATTTGTCACCAGGGTAATGATTATCAATGGAGCCTGCAAAGAACAGACATAGAAGAGGCCATTCTTCAGTCATCTGAAGGAACCAATTGATCTGTTCTTTTGAATATGGAACAATAATATTGTCATGATTTTTACCAAAGAATTGTGTACTCTGAGATTGTCCTAGCATTATAAGATTGGTGATGAGAAGCGGATAGGGGGAAAGAACTTTAGGAGGCGATGTGGAGAGGTGGACCAAAGAAGTGGTCCAGATTGCCAGAAAACCTCAGTAGAATAAGATGTAGTACAAACAATAAAGTTGAGGGGCTTATCATATTGGACAAAGGAAATAGTTTGTTCTTGAAGTGCTTTATTTATTAATTGTAAGGCTTTGTATGCCTGAGGTGTTAGGGTTTGGGGAGATGAAGGGTCAGGATCACCTTCTAGTATCTGAAAAAGGGGTTTGAGTTCTCCTGTACTGAGTTTTAAATATGGCTGTAACCAAGTAATGTTGCCAAGAAATTTTTGAAGGTCGTTTAATGTATGTAGTTGGTCTGTTTTTAATTGAGCATTTTGAGAAAATGTAAAGTTTTGGCAAAGCTCAAAACCCAGGTAGAAATATAGATCTTTTAATTGAATCTTATCAGGGGCAATTTGGAGTCCAAGAGCAGAAAGAGACTGGGAAAGTTGAAAGGAACAATCTAGAAGCTGGGTGGGATTGGGTCCTGCCAGGAATATATCATCCATATAATGGACAATATATATTGAGGACCAGGCTTTACGAAGGGGATCATTAGCCTGAGCAACATATTTTTGGCAAAGAGTGGGACTGTTGGCCATTCCTTGGGGAAGGACCTTCCATTGTAAATGTGGCATGGGACCTTTGAAATTGGTAACAGGGAGGCTAAAGGCAAGTGTTCTCTATCGGCGGGATGTAATGGGATGGTGAAGAAACAATCTTTAAGGTCAATAATGATCGTAGAATAACCTGAGGGGATGGCAACAGATGTGGGGAGACCTAGCTTTAGGGCACCCATTGAAAACATAGTTTTATTAATTTCTCTAAGATATTGTACAAGTTTCCATTTTCCAAAATTCTTTCTTATGACAAAAATAGGGGTATTCCAGGGAGAAGTGGTAGGTTCAATATGGCCAGCCTCAAGCTGTACTAGAGCTGTGGCGGCAGAAAGGTTTTTGGAAGTTAAAGGCCATTGATTAACCCATACAGGGTTATTAGATTTCCAATGAATTTTATCTGCATGGGGTACAGGCTCGTCAATGACTGAAATTATAAATTGGAATTGCCTATTCCTGAGTGGTCAGGTTTTTGATCTATTTGGATGGGAGTTTTTATTCCTTGATTATTTTTGCCTAGCACTTGGCCGGATAAGAAACCCTGTCTTAACATTTGGTGGGTAACTATTTCATTGGGACTACACATGATGACATTTAACTGTCCAAGGATATCAGGACCGCAGAGGTTAACCGGGAGGCCAGGGACCACATATGGCTGTACAGTGCCATTATTTCCCTCTTCATCTGACCAAGTAAGAACTTTGGAACTTTGTTGAGGATTAGAAGTCTGTCCTATGCGCTGTAGGTGGGTAAGGGATGTTGTTAAAGGCCAGTTAGGAGGCCAGTTTTTGGCTGAGATAACTGATGCATCAGCCTCTGTATCCATGAGGCCCTCAAAAGGCTTGCCATCTAACTTTAACTTAAGAAGGGGCCTATTATCTGTTATTTGTTGTATCCAGTAAACATCAGGAGAGTTAAGACCTTGATCATCATGATGTCTAAGAATAAATTTTGGGGGTCTTTATTGATAAAGGGGACCAAGATTAATTGGGCAATTTTTTGTTTAGCCATCATTTTAAGGGACCCAAGATTTTATTTTACTCGTATAATTAGAATTTATAACACCTGGATAAACATGGAGGCCCTTTAGAGTGGAATTAGTGGACCTAAGAATAAAGCCAAAGGTAACCGTGGGTAAAGAACTGTATATGCCTGTGGGTAGGACTTGAACTCCCATGTCAGGGGTTAATATTGAGTCAGTGGAGGGACTGAGGTCCAATCCTGTGTTGTTTGAGGTTGTTTGGTGGAAAGTGAAAATGTTGGCTGGGATGTTTTGGTTTGAGGGACGAACCTGATAGCCCCCAGGGTTGGGTTCCTGAGTAGTCTGAGCTGGGGCCAGGGACTGGCCCCTCTGGAAGTTTTTTGGTGGCAATGGGTTTTCCTGGGCATCAGCTTTTGAGCGACAATCAGAAGCCCAGTGTTTTCCTCTTTTGCATTGAGGGCAGATTGTTGTAAGTGGTGGGCAAGGGACCCTAGGTGCCCTACAGTTTTTAGAAAAATGGCCAGGTTGTTTACAATTGAAGCAGTTTTGTCTTTGGTAAAAATCTCTTAAGGCAGCTCCTATGGCGATGCCCATAGAATGAGCCAAGCCCATACCTGAACACAGTTTTATATAATCAGAGATGTCACCAGAACGGTGAAGGCAGATAGCAGCCTGACAAGCAGAGTTGGTGTTTTCAAATGCTAAGTGTTTTACAAAGGCACTTTCACTTTCACCGCTGCTGCTGAGCTGCTCAGCTGTGTCTGTGAGGAGGCTGATGAAAGTACTATAAGGCTCATCGGTCCTGACGAAGTTTAGCCAAGGAGGTGGTAGTGGACCCTTTAGAGGGAAGCCGTTTCCATGCTTTGAGACCTGCATTTTGAATTTGAGACAAGAGGCCAGGGGGGAAGCGTGCTTGGTTTTCATTAGCTTTATATGGAGGTTGCCCCATAAGTCTATTTCTGGTCCAGTTTTCAGTCTTAGGCGTTTGAGAATTGCACTGGGCAATCTCTCTGCAATTTTCTGAAAACTTAGTTCTTTAAAGAACAAAATCACCATCAGCTAGACAGGTACAGGTCAGATGATACCAGTCATTTGAGACAAGCCAGTGCTCACTCAAGTTTTTAAGTAAAGCTACAATAATTGGAAACTGCCACTTTTAAGTCTTTTAGATGTTTTAAACTTAGGTGGCAGTATTGCTGGTTCTGTATCTTTTGTGAGGTGTCCTCAGAGTCTGATTCGTCTGAGGGACTCTCTCCATCTCTCTGATTCATCTCCAGTCTCAGTAATTTCTTCCCCTAGGGAAGAGGATGGTTCCTGGGAATTTGCAGAGGTTTTGCTGCAGGTGACTGGGAAAATTTAAAGGCTTTTAGAGGCTGTTTGGCATTTTTTAGGCTTTTAACTTGGAGGGGGAGACTGAGAAGTTTGAATTAATTCTAAATCTAGGGCATGAAGCTCTTTTATTAGAGTGAGATGTTCTCTCTTTTGTTGGAGGAGCTGTTTTAAGGAGGCTGTTTGTTGGGAGAGTTCAGCTTTGGCTTGAGTGATAATATCTAAGGAATTGTTGGAAGGAAGAACAGGGGCACAAAAGAGAAGAGCTGAGGCATAGGGGGTGGATAAAAATGGAAGGTTTTTAGGGGAGGCCAGTCAGCAGTTAGCTCACTCAGGTTTTTTAGTAAAGCTACAATAAATGGCGCTGTAGGTTTTTAGGGGAGGCAGTTAGCAGCCTCATCCTCTAAGGAAGTTTTTTCATCAGGGGGTAGGGCATCATCGGAGACTGCATTAAATGCCTCTGGGATGTCTAATGTCTAATGAGGGGTAGAAATGACTGGAAGGGGACTCTATATGAGGGGGATTGTCTGAGGGAGGGGGATCTGAAGGAAGAGCGGGCATATCAATAGCAATTGACCCGCAAGCCGAGGGGGGCCAGGAGCAGCATTGTAAAACCTTTTCTCCCTTTAAAATGAGCTTTTGATTATCAGGAGATTTAGTATAAACCTGGATGATATCATTAATGAGATTACAGTATGAGAATCTTTGGACCGGAACCTTTTCAGGGCCAAAGGTCCTATAGTAATCCTGTAAACAATTTCCAACTCTAAGCCAACGTTTTTCATTTATAGTGCCTTCTTGGAGGAATCAAGGACAGACGTCCTGAATAAAATCAAATAATCTTTTTAAGTCTTTTTTCTTAACCCTAGTTCCTCGTGTTCTGAGGGACTCTTTGAGTCCCTTTAAAAATGTCATGCTTACTTAATGCCTGTCCCTTAATTGTGTTGTTTGAATCTTACCTTAATACTGGATGTGACTCACAGACAGGTGACTCTGTGTCGATCACAGATAGGATCTTCTCTCGTCGGCTGTGGAAGCATCTATCCTCTGAGAGACGGCTGTCAGTGGTTAAACAGCATTTGTCCAAACCCCTCCCGGCCCAGATCCCCATTCAGGCACTTTGTGTCCCAGCCCATGGGACACTCTGAAGACAGGATAACCTGGGAGAGGGGAGAATAAATGAAGGATGGGAGATACAAAGAACGAGAGCAAGATGAGGATTCCAATCAAGCTCTGACTTTATTGAATGAGGGAAGGGTTTATATAGTTCTTGGGGGGAAGAGGCTTCCCAGGGCAGGGGTTAGGTGAGAAAAACCAGTTGGCCAGGCAGGAAATGTTGCTAAGAGACTGAGGTATTTATGGCAGATAAGGTTTATGGCAGATGAGGTATTTATGGTAGATGAGTTAAACTGCAGATGGTCCCTTGCTTCTCTGACAAATGGTTCAGTTATGAGGAAAATAGAGATAGGCAGGCTTCCAAGAGATCATTCAGGTTAAAGGTTATTTTTTATGGCTCCCAGCAACTCCTGAAGCTGTCATATCACTGTGAGCCTGTGCTCTCTGTGGTGAGACTGTGGTGTCCTAATAAGGGTAAATAGGATACCAGTGGGAAGGCTGTGATGTCACAGTCTGGCTGTGATGTCACCATGAGGCTGTAATGTTTCAGTACATCTTTGAGGTCAGTGGTTAGCCTGTGATTTCAGAAGTGAGACTGATGTGAGAGATGAGGCAGAGATGTTGAATTGATGGTGGGATATAACTGGTGAGGTTGTGATTCCACATTAAGGTTATGATGTCACAATGAGGCTGTGATGTCGATGTTGAGGCTCTGATAACATGGTGAGCCTGTCCTATCATGGTGCGGCTGTGATGTCATATGGAGGCTGTGATGACACAGTGAGGCTGTGTCAGAGGTATGTATGTGATGTCACCATGAGGCTATTATGTTAGTGGCAAATTTGATGTCACAGAGAGTTTGTGATGTCGCAGTGAGTCTGTGATGTCGCTATCAGTTTGTAATGTTACTGTCAGGCTCTGAGGACACAGGGATGTTGTGATGTCACTAAAGAGGTTTGGATGGCACAGTGAGGCTGTGATATTAGTGGTGAGGCTGATGTCACAATGAGGTTGTGATGTCACTGGTGAAGGTGTGAGGTCACAATAACGCTGGAATGTCAGTAATGAGAAAGATGTCATAGTGAGTCTATTATTTCACTTGTGAGTCTCTGGTGTCATTCTTGAAGCCAATAACATGACAGTGACACTGGTGAGTCTGTGACATCAAGGGCTGTGTTGTGACTAATGTGGTAGTGTTGTCAGTGTTCTGACTAATATCAGTGGAGATGTTGATGTCACAGATGAGGCTGTGCTTTTACTGGTAAGGCTGTGATGTCACAGTGAGTCTGTGATGTCAGTGATAAGACTGATTCTACAATGAGGCTATGATGTAATAGGTGAGCTATGGTATCAGTGTGAAGGTTGTGAGGTGACTGTGAGGCTGTGATGCCACCGTGAGGCTTTGATGTCACCATGTGTCTGTAGTATCACCATGAATTTGTCATGTTACAGGGAATTGGTGATGTCATGGTTGAGGCTGTGAGGTCCAAGTGAGACTGTGATGTCAGTGACAGGCTGATGTCACAGTGAGGCTATGATTTCAGAGGTGATCCTGTGATGTCATAGTGAGACTGCGATGAAACAGTGAGGCTATAATGTCAGAGTTGCTGCTGTGATATCACAGTTGGGCAATGATTTCAGAGGTGAACATATGATGTCACAATGAGGGTGTGTTGTCACTAGTCATGTAGTGAAATCACAGGGAGGCTGAGATATCAATGGAGTGAGACCATGACATCACAGTGAAGGCAAATGCTATGTTGTCACTGCTGAGGCTGTCATGTCACTGTGAGCCTGTGCTATCTATGTTTAGACTATGATATCAGAATGAGGCTAGTGTGAGTGATGATGGTATGATGTCACAGTGAGGCTGGCATTTCACTGGTGATTCTGTGATATCACATTGAGGCTGTGATGTCACAGTGAGGCTATGTCAGAGGTGTATATGTGATGTCACCATGAGGCTATTATGTTAGTGGCAAGGCCTAATGTCACAATGAGTTTGTGATGTCACAGTGAGACTGTGATGGCACTATCAGTTTGTAATGACAGAGTGAGGCTGTGAGGAAAAAATGTGGCTATGATGTTACAGTTAGGCTCTGACAACACAGTGATTTTGTGATGTCACTAGAGAGGTTTGGATGGCATAGTGAGACTGTGATGTTAGTAGTGAGGTTGATATCACAATGAGGCTGTTATATCACTGGTGAAGGTGTGATATCATAATAAGGCTGGAATGTCAGTGATGAGAAAGTTGTCATAGTAAGTCTATGATGTCACTGTTGAAGCTATGATGTCAGTGGTGACTCTATTTCATGTCAGTTATACTTTTGAGACTGTTGCCAGGGGTGATGCTTGGATTTCACAGTAAGTTTAGGATGTAGTGGTGACTGTGATGTCACAGTGAGTCTGTGAGGTCACTGTGGAAGTTGTAATGTACATGGCAAGGGTGACTTCACCATTAGGGTGTCAGATCAATCTGAGACTGTGATATATGTGGGAAGATTGATGTCACAATGAGGCAGTGATGTAACATGTGACTATGTGGTGTCACAGTTTATGATGGCAAATGCTATGTTGTCACTGCTGAGGCTATCATATCACTGTGAGCTTGTGCTATCTGTGTTGAGGCCATCATGTCTTCTTAAGGCTAAGTGGGCTATCAGTGGTGAGGCCGTTGTCACTGTAAGGCTTTGATGTCACAGGTGAGCCTGTGATGTCAGTGGGAAGGCTGTGAGGTCACTATTAGGCTGTGATGCCACCGTTAGGCTTTGATACTATATGTCTTTGGTGAATCCATAAGCCTGTGATGTCACAGGAACTTTGTGATGTCACAGGGACTTTGTGATGTCACGGTGGAGACTGTGAGGTCCAAGTGAGACTGTGATGTCAGTGGCAAGATTGCAATGTCACATAGAGGCTGTGGTGTCACCAGTGATACTATAAAATTACAGTGATGCTGTGATGTCATTGAAGAGAGACTATGACATCAGAGTGAGGATATGATTTCAGTGGTTAGGCTGTGATATCACAAGGAGTCTTATGTGAGTGATGAGGGTATGATTTCCCATTCAAGCTGGCATGTCACTGGTGAGACTGTAATGCACCATGAGGCTTTGATGTCACCGTGTGCCTGCAGTGACACCATGAGCCCATGACGTCACAGGGACTTCATGAAGTCACAGTGTAGGCTATGAGTTCACAGTGAGACTGTAATGTCAGTGGCAAGCCTGAGGTCACAGTGAGGCTATGATGTCAGTAGGGATGGTGTGATGTCACAATGAGGCTGTACTATCACTGGTAAAGTTGTGATATCACAATAAGGCTGAAATATCAGTGGTGAGAAAGATGTCATAATGACTCTATGATGTCATTGGTGAGGCTATAGTGACACTGTTGAGGCTGTAATGACAAAGGCTGTATTGTCACTGCTGTGGCAGTGATGTCAGTGTTCCAACTATTGTCAATGGTGGCGCTGCTATCACAGGTGGGGCTGTGCTGCCACTGTTGAGGCCATGATGTCACACTGATGCTGTGATGTCAATGTGAATGTCGTATGATGCTATAGGCTGTCATGTCTGCCTGAGTTAATATCACTCTGTAAGCTGTGATGTCACAGTAAGGCTGTGATGTCAGTGGCAAGACTGATGTCACAATGAGTCTTTGATGTACCAGGTGAGCCTGTGGTGTCAGTGGGAAGGCTGTGAGATTACTGTGACGCTGTGATGTCAAAGTCTGTGTTGTCATAGGTTCAACAGTGATAGTGTTCTGTCTAATGGTGGTGACGCTGATGTCACAGGTGAAGCTGTGATGTCACAGTGAAAATGTGCTGGCACAGTGTGTCTGTGATGTCATAATGAGGTTGTGATGTTAATAGTGACTGTGCTTTCACATGGAGACTCTGACATTGGTGAGGCTGTATTGTCATTTGGTGAGGCTCCAATATCACAGTGAGTTTATTGTGTCAAACTGAGGGTGCGATGTCACAATGACACTTTGATGTCAGAGGTGAAGTTTTATGTCATTGTGATGCTCTGATGGCACAGTATGGCTGTGATGTCACTGTGATATTGTGATGTCACTGGGGAAGTTGTGATTTCACAGTGAGATTGTGATGTTCAATATCGACACTGTGGTGTCCCAGTTTTTTAGTCAAGTTCCCTAGAGATGGAGAATTGACACAATGAAAGATATATGTATGTAAAAATGTAGGGAATGTACTGAGTCAGCTTACAGTATTTCCGAGGTAGTCCAATGATGGCTGCCAGTACCCGATTTAGTCCAACGATCCCTGCTGGTAGCTGTTCAGTTTGGTAGTCAAGTGGGTGATGGTTGAATGCTGGAGAATTCCTAAAGTCTTTATGTTAGCCAACAACAACTTGGTGGGTTGGAAGGTTAGAGGGTCAAAGAAACCAGATGGCCAGAAGAAAGAGCGATTCCTAGCACAGCTGCAATAAGGCATCTGTTCTCTTTGGTGGTTCCTTTTTATATGATGCAGTACTGGGAGGATGCTATGAAAGCATTGGAGGTTCTGATAGGATCTATCAAGTGGTCTCAGTTGATCCTTTCCAGAGGTTGTCTCAGCCCATCTTAATTAATACCAGGTGTCAAGTTGACACCCAGGCTTAACTATCAAAAATTCCACCCCGTGTCAACTTGATACTAAATGACATTTCATTAGGCCATTAAAAAAATCTCCAAATAAAACAGTAAGATTCATAATTCTGCCTAACGTAATATAGCTATCCACATACAACCGAACATGCAATATTTTTACAAGATTAGTGACAATGCCCTTGAGAAATGCTTTGTCTTTAGTGTCCCATAACACAATATCATAATGTAGATTACAACATTTCATCACATAACTGTAGAGTAACATTACATTACATAACATAAATATCTTCTTAGAGTATGTGCACATGCACAAGCCTATTCTTGACAGTTTGAACCAGGAGCACTCATGCCAATCATAATCCTCATTTCTGTAACTGGTTATGTCACCTTAGGTGGTATTTATAATTACCTTCTTCTACTACCTATTCTGTATTTTTTCCACCTTCAGCAAGCACTTTCACAGGTCTTAGTTTCTTACGTGGCGGGGTTACATATACCCTCATTCCTGGAGGATCTGGACCATTTACTGTCTTTCCTATGTTGGGTTGCTGTAAATTCACATTGACCTTAGTCACAGGACATGGTAATACAAAGAAATGCCCTAGTGGATCTCCTACACTCCAGACATATTCTTCCTTACCGCCATTGTGGAGAACCAGTCCAATTTTCCCTTGGTGGCCTGGGTCAATCACCTCTCCTAACACTGTTATTCCTTTCTTAGCCTGTTGGCTTAAGGGCATCATAAGTCCAAAATAACCAGGAGGAAGCCTGAGTTTTAAGTTCAAAGGAATATTTGCTGTGTCTCCTGGAGGAAGCATTCCCTGCTCTGGACCCAAAACTTCTAAGTCAGTAGAACACAGGCTCGTGTGAACAAGAAGCAAAAATTTTCCTAATGGGTCACTATGGTTGATAGTAACGGGAGCTATTCCTGTTTCCATCCCTTGACTCCTGGGCCCATGAATCCTGGCTATAAAAGACACAGTACCATATATTGGATGATGGTTTAAGTCATATACTGCCTTCTGGAGAATTCTGCCCCATCCCTCCAGACTATTACCACATAATTGATGCTATAATTGTGCCTTTAAAAGGCAATTCCACCATCTATCAAGCCAGCTGTTTCAGGATGGTGGGGAACATGGTAAAACCAATGAAATCCCATGGTCATGAGCCTATTGCCATACTTCTTTAGCTGTGAAATAAGTTCCCTGGTCAGAAGCAATGATTCATTCTCTGCTAAGGGCGGAATAAATGCATCAGAATTTGAAGGTTCAACATCCTCGTCCTCATCATCAGTTTGGTCTTCCACACATCAACATCGCACTTTTCAGGATCCCACTCTTTCCAAATGAGCACTTTAACTTCAATCACCAACACCTTTCTAGGGTGGGATTTCAATTTACTTTGTAATTCAGCCAATAAAATAATCAGAGTTTGGTTTTTATTTTCTACAATTCGAACCTTATTTCTACCAGAAAGAAGATTGTCTTCTAGGGCACACTTAGAATCTTCTTAGTTTTTTATATGCATTTGGACCTGGGCAAGTTCACTAGTAAAGTCTTTCCTTTCCAGAGTTGCTTCTAGGTCACACTTAGAAGCCTCTAGATTGTCTACATGCTTTCTGAGTTGGTTTTTTTTTGTGTCTGAGATTTTTCTTCTCATTTTATATTTTTTCAAGAGATGCCAGTAGCGACCAACCAGCGTCATTGCTTTCCTTACTTTTACTCATATTGTCAAAAGTTTTATATATTGAATCACTAAGCTCCTCACTCCATAACAGGTGAATCTTGAATGTCCAATACACCTATCTTCAACAATTCTTGAACACTTCACTCCAAACATTAATTTTCTCCTTACTGCCAGGGCAGTCTTTAGAGGCTGGTGGTTTTATTGTGTTGGACAGCCAACTCCAGATGTCACCAAATCTGCTAGCAAAATTCATTTTTACAATTCTGTTTCCCTAGAACCACTCCTGGTACCACTCCCTAGAACCTAGAACCACTCCTGGTACTGTATTAGTCAGGTTCTTTAGATATGCAGAATTGACAAAATGAATGTATATAATATAGGGAATGTATTGAGTCAGCTTACAGTTTGGCTGAGGTAGTCCAACAATGGCTGCCAGTAGCTGCTCAGTTCAGTAGACAAGTGGGTGATGGCTAAATGCTGGAGAATTCCTAAAGTCTTTATTCTAGCTGATAACAACTTGGAGGGTTGGAAGCCTAGAGGGTTGAAGAAACTGGGCGAATGGAAGGAAGAGTGATTCCTAGCATAGCTGCAATAAGGCATCTGTTCTCTTTGGTGGCTTCTTTTTATATGATGCAGCATTGGAAGGATCCTATGAGAGTTTTAGATGTCCTAATAGGATCTAGTGTGGGAACAATCCTATCAGGTGGTCTCAGTTGATCCTTTCCAGAGGTGATCTCGTCCCATCTTAGTTAACACCGGGTGGTCAAGTTGACACTCAGACAACTATCACACACAAGGAGGCTGTCATATTTCAGTGAGCCTGTGAGGTCAGTGGTGATGCTGTGGTGCTATAGTAAAGCTAGGTAAAATGTCACTGATGAGGGTGTAATGTCGAATTGAGGCTATGATTTCAGAGGTGAGCCTGTGATGTCATAGTGAGGCCTTGATGTCACAGTGAGGCTATGTTAGAGGTGTTTTTGTGATGTCACCATGAGCCTATTATATCAGTGGCAAAGTTGATGTCACAGTGAATTTGTGATGTGACAGTGAAGCTATGATGTCACTGTCAGGTTGTAATTTCACATTGAGGCTATGAGGACACAGTGTGGCTATGATGTCATAGTGAGGCTGTGATGACACAGTGATATTGTGATGTCACTGGAGAGGTTTGGAGGTCACAGTGAGGCTGTGATGTAAGTAAATAGGCTGATGTCAAAATAAGGCTGTTATGTTACTGGTGAAGGTGTGATGTCACAATAAGGCTGGAATGTCAGTGGTGAGAAAGATGGCTAGAGAGTCTATGATGTCACTGATGAGGCTATGATATCAGTGGTGATCTATTACATGACAGTGACACAGGTGAGGCTATGATGTCAAATGCTGTGTTGTCACTGGCCTGGCTGTAATGTCGGTATTCTGACTAATGTCAATGGTGACACTGATGGGACAGGTGAGTATGTGCTGTCACTGATGAGGCAGCAATGTCACACAGAGTCTGTGATATCACTGTGAAGGTTTTATGTCACTGTGGGCTGTCATGTCACCATGAGGTGATGTCACTTTGGAAGCTGTGATGTCACAGTGAGACTGTGATGTCAGTAGCAAGACTGATGACACAATGAATCTATGATGTAATAGGTGATCCAAGGGTGTCAGTGGGCAGTTTTTGAGGTTACTGTGAGGCTGTGATATAGCAGTGAGGCTCTGATGTCAGGGCTGATTCTATGAGATGTCAGTGAGGCTATAACATCAGTGTTGATGCTTGCATTTCATAGTGAGGTTAGGATGTCAGTGGTGAGTCTGTGCAGTCACACTGAGTCTGTGATGTCAGAGGAGAGGCTGTGATGTGACTGTGAGCCTGTCATATCACAGGTGAGGCTTTGTTGTTAAAGTGAGGCTGTGCTGGCACAGTGTGGCTGATTTCAGTGGTTAGGCTATGATTTCAGAAGTGAGACTGATATGAGAGATGAAGCTGAGATAACACAGTGAGGCTGGGATGTTACTGGTGAGGCTATGATGGCACGGAGAGGCTGTGATATCACTGTTGATTCTGTCGTGTGACCATGAGCCTGAGATGTCAGTGATGAGGCTGTGGTGTCATAGTGAAGCTAGGCAGGATGCCCATTGTGTTACTGATGCTATGATTTCAGAAGTCAGCCTGTTATGTCACCATGAAGATGTGATGTCAGAGGTGAGGCTGCGATGTCAGAAGTGAGGCTGTGATGTCAGAAATGAGACTATAATGCCACATTCTGTGATATCACTGTGAAGCTCTGATGTAACTATGGGGCTGTGACATCGCAGAGAGGTTGTGATGTCATGTGAGGCTGTGATGTCACGTGAGGCTGTGATGTCACGTGAGGCTCTGGAAGAGGTGATGTCAGTGGCTGATTTCACCATGAGGCTATAATGTTACAGGTGAGTCTATGATGTAATGGCTTAGACTGTGAGGTCACAGTGAGGCTGTGAGGTCACAGTAAGGCTGTGATACATGTGGAAAGAATGATGTCACAGTGAGGAAGTGATGTAACATATGAGGCTGTGGTATCACTGGTTGGGCTATAATATCACGATGAGCCTGTCCAATCAGTGGTGATGCTGATCACAAGTCAGTCTATGCTGTCACTGGTGAGATCAGGATGTCACAGTGAGACTGCGATATCCCTGCAAAGGTCGTATGTCACTTTGGATGTCACATTTCCATTAGTCGATTTCACTCTGGAAGCTGGGATGTTAGAGTGAGGCTGTGATGTCAGTGGAAAGACTGATGCTATAATGAGGTTATGATGTAACAGGTGTAACTGTGGTGTCAGTAGGATGGGTGTGAGGTCACTGTGAGACTCTGATGTCGCAGTTAGGCTCTGATGTCAGGGCTGATTCCATGAGATGTCTGAGAGGTTGTGGCATCAAGGGTGATGCTTGGATTTCACACTGAGTTTAGGACTTCAGTTGTAAGGGTGATGCTTGGATTTCACACTGAGTTTAGGACTTCAGTTGTGAGGCTGTGCAGTCACACTGAGGCTGTGATGTCCAAGGAAAGGATGTGATGTCACTATGAAGTGGTGATGTTACCCTGAGGTAGTGATGTCACAGTGAGGTTGTGAAATCAGTGATCATAGAATAGGACATCACAGTTCAGATAAGAATTCTGTGGTTAGGCTATGATATCAAAAGTGAGGCTGATATCAGTGATGAAGCTTAGATGTCATAGTGAGGCTGGGATGCTACTGGTGAGACTGTGATGCCGGCATGAGGCTTTGATGTCACCATGTGGCTGTGGTGTTACCGTGAGCCTGTAAATTCACAAGGAGTGGGTGATGTCACGGTGGAGGCTGTGATGTCACAGTGAGGCTCTGATGAAACAGTGATTTTGTGATGTCACTGGAGAGGTTTTTATGGCACAGTGATGCTGAGATATAAGTGGTGAGGCTGATTTCACAATAAGGCTGTGATGTCACTTGTGAAGATGTGATGTCGGTACAAGCCTGGAATGTCACTGGAGAGATTTGGTGGCAGAGTGAGACTGTGATGTCAGTAGCAAGGATGATGTCACAGTGAGGCTAGGTGATGCTATGATGTCACATTGAGGCTGTGGTGTCACAATGAGGATATGTCAGCATTGTGTATGTGATGTCACCATGAAACTATTATATGAGTGGCAAGGCTGACGTTGCAGTGAGTTTGTGATGTCACAGTGAAGCTGTGATGTCACTGTCAGGTTGTAATGTCACAGTGAGTTGAGGTCACTGAGAGTCTGTGATGTCTCAGTTGGGGCTTTGATGTCAGGGTTGATTCTATGAGATGTCAGTGAGGCTGTGACTTCAGGACTGATGCTTGCATTTCACAATGAGGTGAGGACATTCATGGTGAAACTGTGCAGTCACACTGCGACTATGATGTCAGAGGAGAGGCGTGATGTCACAGTGAGGTGGTGATGTTACGATGATGTTACCATGAGGTTGTGATATCACAATGAGGCTCTGATGTCAGTGGTAATAGTCTATGACATCATGGTATGGCTGAGAATTCATTGGTTAGACTGTGATGCTAGAAGTAAGGCTGATGTCAGTGATGAGGCTGACATGCCACAGCAAGGCTGTGGTGTCACTGTTGAAGCTGTCATGTGACCATGAGTCTGACATGTCAGTGATGAGGCTGTGTTGTCATAGTGAGGCTAGTCAGGATATCCACAGCCTATCCATTCACGTTATGATATCAGAGGTGAGACCATGATGGCACAGTGAGTCTGTGATGTCAGAGGTGAGGCTGTGATGTCAGAAACAAGGCTGAAATGTTACAGGGAGGCTGTGATGTCAGAAATAAGGCTGAAATGTCACTGTGAGGTTGTGATGTCACAGTGAGGCTGAGGTCACTCTGGAAGATGTGATGTCAGTGGCTGATTTCACCATGAGGCTATAATGTAACAGGTGAGTCTATGATGTAATGGCTTAGACTGTGAGGTCACAGTGAGGCTGTGAGGTCACTGTGAGGCTGTCATATCTGTGGGAAGATTGATGTCACAGAGAGTCAGTAATGTAACATGTGAGGCTGTAGTGTCACTGTCTATGATGTCAAAGGCTATGATGTTAGTGCTGACACTGTCACATCACCGTGAGACTGTGCTATCTGTGGCGAGGTTGTGGTGTCATAGTAAGGCTAGGTAGGATACCAGTGGTGAGCTTGTGATGTCACCATATGACTATGATGTCACCGTGAGGCTGTGATGTCACAATGAATTTGTGATGTCAGAGTGCAGCTGTGAGGTCAGTGGTTGGGCTGTAATTTCAGAAGTGAGACTGATGTGAGAGATGAGCCTGTCATATAGTGGTGAGGTTGTGAGGTCTCAGTGATGCTGTGTTGGCACAGTGTGGCTGTAATGTCACAGTGAGGTTGTGTTGTCACAGTGTGGTTGTGATGTCAGCAATGACTGTGCTTTCATAGGGAGTCTATGACATTGGTGTAATAGTTATGCACTGGTGTCAACTTAACTGTTGAAGGTTTGAGCTCTGGGCATAGTTGTAGAGTTGATGGTTTAGTTAAGCCCAGAGCAAACCTGAAGAAGATTGTCTAGCTGATGGAGAAGACACAGCCCATGGTGGGTGAGATTAGGCCCTAGATAAAGCACAGAGAGCTGGTTGAAAGAGTTGGAATCCTTCAGTTTAACTGTGATATCATAGTGAGACTGTAATGAAACATCAGAGTCGATGCTGTGATGTCACAGTTGGGCAATGATTTCAAAGGTTAGCCTGTGATGGCACTGCTGAGGCTGTCATGTCACTGTGAGCTTGTGCTATATGGGGTGAGGCTGTGGTGTCCTAATAAGGCTAGGCAGGGTACTAGTAGTGAGGCTGTGATGTCACTGTGAAGCTTTGATATCAGCATGTGTCTGTGGTTTCATCATGAGCCTGTGATATCAGAGGGATTTGGTGATGTCAGGGTAGAGACTGTGAGGACAGTGAGACTGTGATGTCAGTGGCAAGGCTGATGTCACAGTGAGGCTATGATGTCAGTGGTCATGCTGTGATGTCACATTAGGCTCTGATGTCACAGTGAGGCTATGTCAGAGGTGTGTATATGATGTTATCATCAGACTATTATGTCAGTGTTAAGGCTGGTGTCACAGTGAGTTTGTGACTGATGTCACAATGAGACTATGATGCAACAGGTGAATCTGTGGTGTCAGTGGTCAGTTTATGAGTTGACTGTGTGCCTGTGATGTCACAGTGAGGCTCTGATGTCAGGGATGATACTTGTATTTCACGGTGAGGTTAGGATGTCAGTAGTGAGGCTGTGCAATCACACCAAGACTATAATATTAGAGGAGAGGCCGTGATGTCACTTGAGGCTGTGATGGTATGGTGAGGTCATGTTTTCACAGTGAGGCTCTGATATCAGTAATGATAGAGTATGACATCACAGTTTGGCCTGAAATTTCAGTGGATAGACTGTATTATCAGAAGTAATGCTAATATCAGTGATGAGGCTGGTATGTTATTGATGAAGCTGTGATACCACTGCAATGCTCTGGTGTCACTGTGAGGCTGTGACATGACAGTGAGCCTGAAATGTCAATGATGAGGATGTAGTGACATAATGGGGCTAGGGAAGATGTCTATGGGGTCACTGATGCTATGATTTCAGAGGTCAGACTGTTTTGTCACAGTGATGCTGTGATGTCAGAGGTGAGGCTATGATGCTATAGTGAACTGTGATGTTATAGTGAGGCTATGATGTCAGAAATGAGGCTATAATGTCACAGTGAATCTGTGATATTACTGTGAAGCTGTGATGTCACTATGAGGCTATGACATCACAGAGAGGTTGTGGTATCACAGTGAGGCTGTGATGTCACTGTGGAAGATGTCAGTGGCAAGGCCCATTTCACCATGAGGCTATAATGTAACAAGTGAGTCTATGATATAACAGGCTAGAATGTGATGTCACAGAAAGAGTGTGAGGTCATTGCGAGGTTGTAAAATCTGTGGGAAGATTGATGTCACTGTGAGGGAATGATGTAACATGTAACTCTGTGGTGTCACTGGCGAAGCTGTAATATCACGGTTTGTCCAATCAGCAGTGAAGCTGTGATGTCACAGTGAGGCTATGTCATAGGTGTGTATGTGATGTCACCATGAGGCTATTATGTCAATGACAAGGCTAATGTCACAGTGAATTTTTGATGCACTGTCAGGTTGGAACATCACAATGAGGCTGTGAGAACAAAGTGTGACTATGATATCACAGTAAGTCTCTGATGAAACAGTGATGTGATGTTACTGGAGAGGTTTGGAAGGCACAGTAAGGCTCTGATGGCACTGTCAGGTGGTAATGGCACAGTGAGGATGTAAAGTCACAGTGAGGTTTGATGCCAGTAGTGACTTTGCTTTCGCAGGGAGACTATGTCATTGATGAGGCTGCATTGTCACTGGTGGGGCTCTATGTCACAGTGAGTTCATTGTGTCAAACTGAGGCTCTCCTGGTTACAGTGAGGCTTTGATGTCAGAAGTGAACCTTTATCTCACAGTGATGCATTGATGGCACAGTATGGTTGTGATGTTACTGTGAGGTTTGTGATGTCACTGGGGAAGTTGTGATGTCACAGTGAGGTTGTGATGTCAATAGCGATACTATGGTGTCACAGAGAGGCTGTTATGTTTCAGTGAGCCTGTGAAGTCAGTGGTGATGCTGTGGTGTCATAGTGAGTCTAGGTAGTATAGCAGTGTGAGTTCGTGATTTTAGAAGTGAGACTAGTGTGAGAGATGAGGCTGAGATTTTGCATTGATGTTCTGATATCACAGGTGAGGCTGTGATGCCACAGTGAGGTTATGAAGTCACCATGAGGCCCTGGTGTCCCTGGTGAGGCTATGATATTATGGTGATCCTGTCATATCAGTGGTGAGGCTGTGATGTCACAATGAGATGGTGATGTTAGTAGCATGACTAATGTCACAGTGAGGCTATAATGTAAGAAGTGAGCCTGTGGTGTTATTGGGCAGGCTGTGAGGTCACAGGGAGGCTGTGATATCTGTGGGAAGATTGATAACACAATGAGGCAATGATGTAACATGTGAGACTGGTGTCACTGTTTGAGATATCAAAGGCTGTCACTGCTGAGGTAGTTAAATCACTGCGAGCCTGTGCTGTCTGTGGTGAGGCTTTGGTGTCATGGTAAGGCTAGGTAGAATACCGGTGGTGAGGCTGTGATGTCACAGTGTGTTGTGATGTCAGCATGAGGCTGGGATGTCACAGCGAAGTTGTAATTTCACAGTGATTCTGTGATTCAACCATGTGCTTGTGGTGTCACTTTCATCTTGTAATGTCACAGGGACTTGGTGATGTCACAGTGGAGGCTGTGAGGTTGCAGTGAGACTGAATTTTCAGTAGCAACACCGATGTCATCATAAGTCTGTGATAACACAGTGGGGATGAGATGTCACAGTGAGGCAGTGATGTCAGTGTGCAGCTGTGAGGTCGGTGGTTAGGCTGTTATTTCAGAAGTAAGACTGATGTTAGAGATGAGGCAGAGATGTCACATTGACGATGTGATATAAGTGGTGAGGCTATGATGCCACAGTGTGGTTATGATGTCACCATGAGGCTGTGGTGTCACTGGTGAGGCTATAATATCACAGTGAGCCTGTACTATCAGTGGTGAGGCTGTGTTGGCACTGTGTGGCTGTGCTGTTACAGTGAGGTTGTGATGTCACAATGAGGTTGTGATGTCAGTATTGACTGTGCTTTCATAGGGAGACTTTGTCATTGATGAAGCTGTATTGTCACTGGTGAGGGTCCAATGTCACAGTGAGCTTTTTGTATCAAACAGAAGCTGTGACAACACAGTGAGCCTATGATGTCAGAGATGAAGCTTTATGTCACAGTAATGCTTTGATGGCATGGTATGGCTGTGATGTCATCATGAGGCTGTGGTGTCACTGGTGAGGCTGTAATATTATGGTAAGCATGTCATATCCATGGTGAGGCTGTGATGTCACAGTGAGGCTGTGCTAGCACAGTGTGGCTGTGATGTCACTGTGAAGTTGAGATGTCACAGTGAGGATGTGATGTCATTTGTGACTATGTTTTCACAGGGAGACTGTTTGTTATTCATGAGGCTGTATTGTGATTGGTGAGGCTCTAATGTCACAGTGAGTTTATTGTGTCAAACTGAGGTTGTGATATCATTGTGAGGCTATGATGTCAGATGTGAATGTTTACATGACATTGATGCTTTTATTGCATGGTATGGCTGTGATGTCACTGTGAGTTTGTGATGTCACAATGATGGTCTGATGACACAGTGATGTTGTGATGTCACTGGAGAGGCTTTGATGGCACAGTTAGACTGTGATGTCATTGGTGAGGCTGATGTGACATTGAGGCTATGATGTCACTTGTGATGGTGTGATGTCATTGGTAAGATTGATATCAAAATGTAGATAGGATAACAGGTGAGCCTGTGGTGTCAGTGAGCAGGCTGTGAGGTCACTATAAGTTGTGATGCGACCAGGAGACTTTGATGTCACTGTGTGGCTGTGGTGTCACTGGGAGCTTATGAGGTCACAGGGAGATGGTGATATAATGGGATAGGCTATGATGTCACTATTAGGCTTTGATATTTACTTTAGGTTGTGATATCAGTGATGATAGACTTTGGTATCACAGTTCGGCTGAGATTTTCATGGTTAGGCTGTGATGTCAGAAGTGGGGCTGAGTTCAGTGATGGGCTGAGATGTCACAGTGAGGCTGGAATGTTACTGGTGAAGTTTTGATGCCACAGTGAGTATATGGTGTCACTGTTGTGGTTGTCATGTGACCATGAGCCTGCGATATCAGTGATGAGGCTGTGGTGTCATAGAGAGGCTAGCCAGGATGTCGGTGATTTACTGATGCTATGATTTCATAGGTTAGCCTGTTATGTCACAGTGAGTCTGTTTTGTCAGCGGTGAGTCTGTGATGTCACAGTGAGGCTGTGATGTCAGAACTGAGGCTGTAATGCCACAGTGATACTGTGATATCACTGTAAAATTTTGATGTCACTATGAGGCTGTGAGATCACTGTAAAGCTGTGATATCTGTGGGAAGATTGATGTCAAATTGAGGCAGCGATATAACATGTGAAGTTTTGTTCTCACTGTTTATGATGTCAAAGTCTATGATGTCACTGCTTAGGCTGCCTTATCATTATGAGCCTGTGCTATATGAGGTGAGGCTATGGTGTCAGGTTATGGCTAGATAGGCTACCAGTGGTGAGGCTGTGACGTCCCAGTGAGGTTCTGGTGAGTCATGTTGTAATGTCACAGTAAGGCTATGAGGACACAGTTTATCTTTGATTTCACAGTGAGGCTCTGATGACACAGTGATGTTGTGATTTCACTGTAGAGGTTTTGATGGCACAGTGAAGCTCTGATGTTAGTGGTGAGGTTGATGTCACAGTGAGGCTATATTGTCACTGGTGTTGGTGTGATATTGCAATAAGGCTGGAATATCAGTGGTGAGGATGATGTCATAGTGAGTCTATGATATCCCTGGTGAGGCTATGATATTAGTGATGAACCTATTACATGACAGTGATCTTGATGAGGCTGTGATATCAAAGGCTGTTTTAGTCAGTGGTGATGCTGATGTCACAGGTGAGGCTGTTCTATCACTGGTGAGGCTATGATTTCACTGTGAGGCTGTGATGTCACTGTGAGGGTTATGTCACGGTTGACTGTCATGTCACTGTGAGGTGATATCACTCTGGAAACTCTGATGCCACAATGAGGCTGTGATGTCAGCGGAAAGGCTAATGTCATAATGGGGGTATGATGTATCAGGTGAGTCCGTGGTGTCAGTGAGCAGGTTGAGAATCATTGTGAGACTATAATATCACAGTCAGATTGTGAGATCACTCTGGAAGATGTGTTGTCAGTGCTAGGGCTGATTTCACCATATGGCTATGATGTAACAGGTTAGACTGTGAGGTTACAGTGTGGCTATGATGTCACAGTGAGGTTGTGATGTCACAATGAGGTTGTGATATCAATAGTGAATGTGATTTCACAGAGAGACTATGTCATTCATGAAGCTGTATTATCACTGGTGAAGCTCTAATGTCACAGTGAGTTTATTGTATCAAACCGGATGCGATGACACAGTGAGGCTATGATTTCAGAAATGAAACTATGTCACAGTGATGCTTTGATAGCACAGTATGGCTGAGATGTCACAATGAGGTTGTGATGTCACTATGAAGTTGTGTGTCACTGGTTAAGTTGTGATATCACAGTGGGGTTGTGATGTCAATAGAGACATTGTGGTATGACAGGGAGGCTGTCAGGTTTCAATGAGCCTGTGTGACCAACAGTGAGGCTGTGTTGCCATAGTGAGTCTAGGTAGGATGTCAGTGATAAAGGTGTGATGTTGCATTGAGGCTATGATTTCGGAAGTGAGTCTCTGATGTCATAGTGAGGCTGTGATGAAACAGTGAGGCTATGAAATAAGAGTCGATGATGTGATGTCACACATGGGCAATGATTTCAGAGGTGAGCCTGTGATGTCATAGTGATGCTGTCATGTCACAGTGATGCTATAACCTATAAGATGCGGACATGATGACACAGTGAGTCTGTGTTGTCACCAGTGACACACCAGCTGTGATGTCACGACACACCAGCTGTGATGTCATAGTCAGGTTGTAATGTCACAGTGAGGCTGTGGCGACCCAGTGTGGCTATGATGTCACATTGAGGTTCTGACAACATAGTGATGTTGTGATGTCACTGGAGAGGTTTGGATGGCACAGTGAGGCTGTGATGTTAGTGGTGAGGCTGATGTCACAATGAGGCTGTGATGTGAGTGGTGAAGGTGAGATGTCGCAATAAGCCTGGAATATCAGTGGTGAGAAAGATGTCATAGTGAGTTTATGATATCATTTGAGATATCAGTGGTAAACCTATTACATGACAGTGACCCTGGTGAGGCTGTGATGTCAGAGGCTGTGTTGTCAATGGGTGGCAATGATGGCAGTGTTCTGACTGTCAGTGGCAATGCTGATGTCACAGGTGAGGCTGTGTTATTGAGGCCATGATGTCACACTGATGCTGTGATGTCAATGTGAAAATTGTTTGTAAATGTGAGCTGTGAGGTCACTGTGAAGTAATATGACTCTGGAAGCGGTGATGTCACAGTGAGGCTGTGATGTCAGTGGCAAGACTGATGTCACAATGAGGTCACTGTGGAATATGTGATGTGAGTCCCTAAACTGTAACAGGTTAGAATGTGAATTACAGTGAGACTGTGATGTCACAAAGAGGTTGTGATGTCAGTAGTGACTGTACTTTCAAAGAGAGACTATGTCATTGGTGAGGCCATATTTGTCACTGGTGAGGCTCTCATATCACAATGAGTTTATTGTGTCAAACTGAGGCTGTGATGTTACAGTGAGTTTATGCTATTAGATGTAAAACTTAATGTCACAGTGAGGAGACAGTTTTAGAGAAGGAGCAGACGATTTTGTCCTGTCTCCCTCTGAGGAGAATGATTTAGAGGAAGAAGCAGCATCTTACCACAGTGAGGCTTCAATGCCATTTCCCCTTGAGAGTTCTAGGAAGCTTCCCACAGAGGTAGGCTTTCTTGGAGCAGCACAACAGGCTAGAAAAATGGAAAATGAAGATCCCACATGGGAGCTAAATCTAGAAGCTACAGAAATAGTTGTAAGGCAATTGGTCTTTTAGAATACAAATACAGCATACCAGGCTTTATTAAGATCAATCAGAAAATGAGAATCTATGAGAGATTACATCAAAATATATATGGGTGCCTCACCAGCCTATATGCAGTGAGTACAAATATTAAAATAGGCAGGTGATATTAAATCAAAAAGTTTTCAGCCTTATTTCATTCCTTCTCTTCCTTTTCCATTTATGGGGAAGAGGTGTTTTATCCAAAATAGAAATGGCTTCATTAGTTTCTGATCCTGTAGAATCAGAACAAAAAATTTTAATTGGGGCCACTGTTAATTATTATGCTCATAAGATACAATGGAAATCAAAAGAGCCTATATGGGTTGAACACTGGCCTCTCTCAATGGAAAAAATACAGGCTATTGAACAATTGGTACAAGAACAGTTAAAAGTAGGGCATACAGAACCATCACACAGAAAACATAATGTTAAAACCAAAAAGGTTAGAAACAGTGAAAAACAATTGGCTTTGTAAATTAAGATCTAAATTTATATATCTTTCTTTTATTGAAAGGAGTGTAACTCACAGAATTTGGTTTCATATGGATTTAAAAAATTAAATAAATATAAAAATAAGAGGACCCAATGGAGAGTTAGGCGTATACAATAAAGGACTCTCTGGGAATTGGGGGGGAGGCACTGGGGGAAGGGGAGGGGGAGGAGGGGGGAGGGAGGGAACTGGTAAAAAATTTTAAAATGTATAATTAAATTTTTAATAAAAAAAAATAAGAGGACAAAAAATGTTCTTCCTATTAGTTTAATTACAAGAAAAAACAAAAATTAATATAAAAACCTAATATCCTAAAAAGAATTCAAATGTTTTTGAGATCCATAAAAAAATTTGCAATCCTACCGTTTTTACAGGCTGTGACAAGAGGATCTCATATTGTTAAACAATAATATAAATATTTGGCCTTTAAAAAGGAAATGACACGGGGCTAGAGAGGTGGCTCAGGGGTTAAGCCTCCGCCTTGCAGGCGGAAGGTCCTGAGTTCGGATCCCAGATCCCACGTATAGACGACAGGCGGAAGCGGGGGGCGGCCGGCACTTCTGGTCCTTGTAGGGCGGAGCCTGTGAATCCCGGGGCAGAAGGAGGTGGAGGCGTCCATGGTGGTTTGAGAGTTCGTCCGTGGTTCTATACATACACAGACAGACACACACACACACACACACACACATAGACACACACAAGCGCACACACATACACACGCACATGAGCACAGTTGAATAAATAATAATAAAAATTTTTTTAAAAAAAAGGAAATGACACATTGGGAAATGGTAACAAATTTTCAGAAAAAGAAAAAAATAGACAAATGCATTCATCTATTAAATAAAAAGTTTCTTAAATAATTTGTTTTTTATACTAAATTTTAAAGTTTAATCTGCTTTTAATGTTTTTCATAATTAAACTAAACTGCTGGACTTAACTAATACCAGATTTTGTTTCAATGGAAAGGCTTTCATAAATGTTGATTTGCTTTTGATGATGTTTTTAAAGGTAATTTTAAGGCTGTTGTCAGTGAATTGAATGTTATTGATGTGTTTGTATGCTTCTGGGTTTTGTGTTTACATTTGAGTGTCTTGTGTTTCAATGTAAAAAAATCTATGGCCACTTCAATCTTGTTGATTCATGTTTTGCACTAATATTAAAATTTTGGCATGCCATTTTTAACTATATGTATGCACACTTAAAAGAAGAACATAATTTTAATAATATCTAAGGCCTTAACTATTTACATTTTGAATTGATCACAAATGTTTTTCTGATAGATTGTAAGTTTTCTTTCATAAAAAGTTATCTAGCTTGGTTTTGATATTTATCAGGACTACAAATCAAAATTCCATTGTGTTCTTAAAGTTTTTTCCCTATATTCTCAAAATAACAAAGCCACTATAATATTGAACAATTAAACTTCCTCATTCCCCTTGACTTCTTTTATAAAATTTTATCCCATCATATCTACCAACCAGGTAATACAAATGTCTTCTAAAAAATTCAAAGAAGTTTCTTCATTCTCTTTATGGTAGGATAGAATAGTCTCCCATGGGAGCCCACGGAGACCCCTTGTGGGCAGGGATAAGCTGGCGTGAAGTCAATGACACAGACTCAGGGAGTCAGATGAGTGGCAACAGCAGGCTCTCAGGCTTGTAAGTATGGGGCAGCCTATATACCCCACCCAACATCCCATAACTCCCAGCATGAGGTTTGCTGAGTCATCCTGATTGGATTGGTCCTCTCACCCAGGCAGTTTGATGTCAGCACCAGGCATGGCAGCAGGTGTAGCTTGGGGAAGTTGCATTCCGCATGCAGCCCATACAGATCATCCCTGAGTGGCATGCTCCCCAGGTGGAGGTATTGTAAGTAATGGTTGATCAGAGACCTTAATATGGGCCTGCCTGGTCCATTCCTCCTACATATCTAAATGTGTCTATTGCCAAAAAATTTGCTTATCTAAACAAAAACATACAGGTACTCTCTTGTGACCATGTGCTGCTTGTTTATTCCATATTCAATGTCTCTGTCTCTACAAAATTTAAAGAACTTTTGCTGACTTGTGTTATAATTAATTTGGCTCCAAAAGATATTAAAGTACTACAAGTTATTAAACATTTTCATTTCAAAATATAATTTAAGGCTACCTTAAATCAAATGTTTTCTTTTATGTTCATAAGTTTCATATACTTTAAACATACAAAATTTATGGTTACTTAATGCTAAAGTAAATAAATAAATTGAGAGGTATAGTGCCTTAGATTTCAAAGTATATGTTATATGTAAATGTGCATTGTCTACACAATTGCCAAATCAGACTCAATTCCTAATTTCTTTTAAAGATGAAGTTTGTTTTCTGTTATGATCTCCATTAAAAGACATTTCTTGAGGGATAAGTAATGTAAAAATAGCAGGAAACTATCAAGTAAATATATATATATATAATACTTAGATGTACAAAAGGTTTGATAAAAGGTTAATGGAATGGTATGCTTTGCTTACAAGTTTAAAGTGTGTACAGAAAGTTTATGAACTGATTACTTAGAATATTAAAGTATGTTATAAAGGTTTGTGGAATGTTATGCTTATGAAAAGATTCAAAATTAGCGATGATGGTTAAAGGAAAGAATGTCTTTGACACACCCCTGTCCTAACCAGACCCAGGGCTCCCTGGAGTCCCAGATGTTTTTGTGTTCTCCATCAGCAGGCATAACCCTGTGGATTCCCAAACGTTTATTCTGCCCAGTGGAAAACCATAGACAGTCTCCCTGACAAGATGACAGCTCTCAGCCTACAGGAAAAAAGGAGTTGACATCGATACAGAACAAGTCAAAGAGCCAGATCCTGACCTGAAGGAGCCAGAAATGTTTCCTTCTAGGATAGATTCCTGACCCCTTTTTGATTGACTCTGAGAGTCTTTCACAAATTGGACTTTAAAGGTTAACTGACGCTCACCATATGCTAAAGGACTTTATTTTCCATTTAAAATTCACTATTGTGTACTCGCCATGCATTTTAGTTTTGGTTCCTAAAACTGTACAATTTTCTGTTGACTTTTGCTGACATTTATATCACCAATTGTATCTACTCTTGAATGGCTAATTATGTTTCTCTTAACTTAGACACTAAGATAAATTTTAAATTTGGGACAAAATTCAGATTCACTTAAACTCCAGAATAGATCTGGTAGTCTTGACACTTAGCACCTAGATAAGTTATTCTTACTTATCAAAACTAGCCTGTTAGACATGAAAGAATTAATATAGAAGAAATTTTCTAGACAGAAAGAATGTAGAAGAAGAGATTTCCTAGGCAAGTAAGAATGGCAAGAATGTGATGAACTAGTCTCAGAATCACGCTACCTCACCCCAGGCCCAACCCAAGAATTCCCAAAAAAGGCAAGGACATGTGTGCCCAGGCCAGATACCAGGACCTCCCCCCACCTTCGGAATTCCAAGGGAACACACTCATCCCCAGGTTTTCGGTGAAGCTGCAAGTATATGCTGCTATGCTCATCACCACCAAACCCGCCCCATTCCCCTCATGCCTAAACTTGCACCAATGAGTTTAAAAGTTAAATGTATAAGCCAATTATTTGGCTACACCTCACTACCTCAACACCTCCCTACAAAAACTAAGAAAGGACTCTCTGGGAATTGGGGCGGGAGGCACTGGGGGATGGGAAGGGAGGGGAGTGGGGAGGAGGAGCAGGGGGTACGGGGGGAGGAGGAGGGAGGGAGGGAGCTGGTGTACCTATTAAGTTTGTATGAGCTGAAATAATAATAAAAATGTATTAATAAAATAAAAAAACTGTATAAAAAGTCTGTGTTTTTTGTGCTGCGGGTCGTCTCTCCCTCTCCTGTATGGGGCGACCCCAGCGCACTGGACAATAAAACCTCTTGCTGTTTGCATCGATCTCATTGTTAGCGTGGTCTCCTGAGTCGGGTGGACTCCCGGGTGGGGGTTCTGTCCCAACAGACATATTAAGACTACTACTCTATATTTCAGTTTATACAAATTGCTGACTGCTACTACAATTGTACTCTTTAAGAGACATTCAGAGCCATTTTACCAACTTAAGGGTCTACACACTTATGTAAATAACCATATGAGTTTGAATGTTTTCCTACAACCTGGTTCACCATGTTAGTTCATATTGGCATGACAATTCTTATCATAGTTATTACTATAATTCTCTTCCCAGTCATCTTCAGATTTATCTCATCATTTAAAAAAATAAAAGAGGGAAATGTCGCATCCTTACCCAACCATGCTGTTTTCACAAGGTTCAGCATAAGAATATTGTTTCAAGGAAACAATTTATGGATAAAGGACATGACATTATTTGATATAAATAAGAGAAATAAGGAAAATAAAGAGGTAATCAGGGTTTAGTGTTACTGCCTGCCTGAATGTTATGGTCTGGTTCTGGCCTAAAGTCTGCTAGCTAGGGAGTGACACATTAACATCTAAATGGGCAATTGTTAGGTCCTAAAGGCTCTCCCTATGTAGATTAAATTTTGCCTCTGGCAGGAGCATTCCTGCCTCTGGGATTTGAGTCTACCTCTTGTATATTCTTATATCTTTTTGTTGTTGTTGTTGTTATTGTTTTTCTCAGGAATAGCTATTTTACAGTCCTTCCCCCTACACATTTGATGTTTATACATAAACCAAGGAAAATCTACCTTAAACATTCATTGTCCCTTTGCTTTTAGCAACTGAATGTCATGCCTGCTTTAACTCTACCTGGAGGCATCATGTCTGTTCCAACACAGAAAATATATGTCACTCTGCTTTTCCTTTGTTACCCAGAATGAATACATTTTACATAATCCCATAAAGAATTTGGTCCTGATTTTCTTTGATGTTTTCCCTATGGGCATGGTGATACATCCATTGCCTTTACTCTGGATTTTCTAAAGTATAAAAGCTCTGCTAAAAACTTCAATAAAGAGTTCAGATTTACTTAGCCCAGAGAGCTGTCTATCTGTTCTCAAATTGCTGAAGCCTTGCCCACCTTGTGGAGGGGAGTCTTGGATTCGAGGTTACAGCTTGGACTGCAGCAGATTAGACTGTTATGTCACAATGAGGCTGTGATGTCAGGAGTGATGCTTGGATTTCACAGTGAGGTTAGGATGTCAGAGGTGAGGCTGTGCAGTCACACTGATCACACTGAAGCTGTGATGTCAGAGGAGAGGCTGTGATGTTACTGTGAGGCTGTGATGTTAATGTGAGGTGATGATATCAGTGGTGATAGACTATGACATCACAGTTCAGCTGAGATTTCAGTGGTTAGGCTGTGATGTCAGAAGAGAGGCTCACGTCAGTGATGAGGCTGAGATGTCACAGTGAGGCTGGGATGTTACTGGTGAGACACTGATGTCACAGCATGGTTGTGGTGTCACTGTCGAGGCTGTCATGTGACCATGAGCCTGAGATGTCAGTGATGAGGCTGTGGTGTTATACAAAGGCTAGGCAGGATGTCCATGGTATCACTGATGCTATTATTTCAGAGATTAGCCTGTTATTTCAGTGAGACTATGATGTCAGAGGTTAAGCTGTGATATCATAGTGAGGCTGTGATGTCAGAAAAGAGGCTACAATGCCAGAGTGAAGTGGTGATATCACTGTGAAGCTGTGATGTCATTATGAGGCTGTGACATCTCAGAGAGGTTGTGATGTCACAGTGAGGCTGTGAGGTCACTGTGGACGATGTGATGTCAGTGACAATTCTGATATCATCATGGGGTATGATGTAACAAGTCAGATTGTGAAGTCACAGTGAAGCTAGGAGGTCACTATGAATCTGTGATATCTGTGGGAAGATTGATGTCACAATAACACAGTGATATACTATATGGGGCTTTGATGTCACTATGATATCAAAGGCTATTATGTCACTGCTGAGGCTGTCACGTCACTGGTGAGGCTGTGTTGTCACAGTAAGGCTAGGTAGGATAGCAATGGTGAGGCTGTGATGTCACAATGTGACTTGATGTCACCATGATGCTGTGATGTCACGGGGAGGCTGTGATGTCAGTGGTTAGGCAGTGATTTCAGAAGTGACATTGATGTGAGTGATGAGGCTGAAGTGTCACATTGATGATGTGACATAACTTTTGAGGCTGTGAAGCCACAATGAGGTTATGATATCATCATGGGACTGTGTGTTACTGGTGAGGCTGTAATATCACGGTGAGCCTGTCTTATCAGTGGTGAGACTGTGATGTCATAGTGAGGCTGTACTGGCACCTTGTGATTGTGCCATCACAGAGAGGTTGTGATGTCACAGTGAGGCTGTGAGATCACTGTGGAAGTTGTGATGTCAGTGCAAGGTGGATTTCACCATGAGGAGATGATATAACAGGTGAGACTATGATGTAAGAAGTTATAATGTGAGGTCACAGAGGGGCTGTGAGGTCACTGTGATGCTGCGATATCTGTGGAAAGATTAAAGTCACAATGAGACAGTGACATAACTTGTGAGACTGTGGTGAAACTGTGATGTCAATGGCAATGATATCACTGCTGAGGCTGTCACATCACTGTGAGCCTGTGCTATCAGTGGTGAGGCTATGGTGTCATAGTAAGGGAAGGGTCGATACCAGTAGTGAGGCTGTGATGTCACAGTGTGGCTGTGAGACTGATGTGAGAGATGAAGCTGAGATGTTGCATTGAGAATGTGATATATCTGGTGAGGCTGTGATGCCATAGTGAGATTATAATATCACAATGAGGTTGGAGTGTCTTTGGTAAGGCTGTAATATTGTGATAAGCCTCCAATCAGTAATGAGGCTGTGATGTCTCAGTGAGGCTGTGATGTCACTGTGAGGCTGTATTGGCACATAGTGGCAGAGGATGTGATTTCAACGATTAGGCTGTGATATCAGAATGAGGCTGATGTGAGTGCTGAGGGTACTATAGTCTGGCATGTCACTGGTGAGGCTGTGATATCATCTTAAAGCTTTGACATCACCATATGGATGTGGTATCACCGTGAGCCTGTGATGTCAAAAGAAATTGGTGCTGTCATGGTGAGACTGTGATGTCAGTGGCAAGGGAGATGTCACAGTGAGGATATGGTGTCAGTGGTGATGCTGTGATGTCACATTGAGTCTATGATGTTACCGTAAGTTTGTAATGTCACAGTGAGGCTGTGAAGACACAGTGTGGCTATGACATCACAGTTCGGCTGGGATGACACAGTGATGTGTTGTCACTAGAGAGATTGGGTGGCACAGTGAGGCTGTGATGTTAGTGGTGAGGCTGATGTCACAAGGAGGCAGTGATCACTGGTGAAGGTGTGTTGTCACAATAAGGCTTGAATGTCAGTGGTGAGAAAGATGTCATAGTGAGTCTATGATGTCAATGATGAGGCCATGATATCAGTGGTGAAGTTATTATGTGACAATGACACTGGTGAGGCTGTGATGACAAAGGCTGTGATGTCACTGGTGTGGCAGTGATGTCAGAACACTGACTAATGTCAGTGCTGACTCTGACATCACAGGTGAGGCTGTGCTGTCATTGTGTATGTTGTATGTCATTGTGGGATGTCATGTCACCGTGATGTGATAACACTCTGGAAGCTGTGATGTCACAGTGAAGCTGTGATGTCAGAAATGAGGCTATAATGCCACAATGAGGCTGTTTTATCACTGTGAAACTGTGATGTCACTAGGAGACTGGGACAACACAGAGTGGTTGTGATGTCACAGTGAGGCTGTGGCATCACTGTTGAAGGTGTGATATCATTGGCAATGCTGATTTCAAAATGAAGCTCTCATTTAATAGGTGAGTCTATGTTGTAACAGATTTGGCTGTGAAGGTCACAGTGAGGCTGTTCAGTCACTGTGAGGCTATATCTGTGGGAGATTGATATCACAAAGAAATAGTAATGTAACATGTTGTGGCTGTGGTGTCACACTTTATGATGACAAAGGCTATGATGTCTTTGCTGAGGCTGTCACTTCATATGGGCCTGTACTAACTGTTGTGAGGCAGTGATGTCATAGCAAGTCTAGGAATATATCATTGGTAAGGCTGTAATGTCACAGTGTGGCTGTGATGTCACCATGAGGCTATAAGGTCACAGTGAGGCTGTGATGTCACAGTGCTGCTGTGAGGTCATTTGTTAGGCTGTGATTTCAGAATTGAGACTGATGTGAGAGATGAGGCTGAGATTTCACATTGATGATGTGATGTAACTGGTGAGGCTGTAATGCCACAGTGAGGTTATGATGTGACCAAGAAGCTGTGGTTGTCACTGGTGAAGCTGTAATATCTTGGTGAACCTGTCCAATCAGTGCTGTCACAATGAGGCTGTGTTGCACAGTGTGACTGTGATATCACTGTGAGGTTGTAATGTCAGTTGTGAGGCTGTGCAGTCACACTGAAGCTGTGATGTCAGAGGAGAGCTGTGATGTCAGTGAGCCTGTCATATCAGTGGTGGTCTGTGATGTCACTGTGAGGCTCTGGCACAGTGTGGCTGTGAAATCACAGTGAAGTTGTAATGTCACAGTGAGGTTGTGATGTCAGTAATGATGGTGCTTTCAGAGTGAGACTATGTCATTTATGATTCTGTATTGTCACTGTTGAGGTTCTAATGTCACAGTGAGTTTATTGTGTCAAACTGAGGCTGTGATGTCACAGTGAGGCTATATGTCAGAGGTGAAGCTTTATGTCACAGTGATGCTTTGATGGCACCTTATGGCTGTGATAATGAGGCTGTGATGTCACTGTGAGGATTTGATGTCATTGGTAAGTTGTGATGTCACAGTGAGGTTGTGATGTCAATAGCGACACTGTGGTGTCACAGGAGGCTGTGATATTTCAATGAGCCTTTAGGTCAGTGGTGAGGCTGTGCTATCATAGTGAGGCTATGTAGGATTTAGTGATGAGGGTGTGGTGGCATTGGACTATGATTTCAGTAGCGAGCCTGTGATGTCATAGTGAGGCTGTGATGAATCAATGAGGCTATAATGTCAGAGCAATGGTATGAAGTCACAGTTGGGCTATGATTTCAGAGGTGACACTGTGTTGTCATGAGTCTGTCATGTCACAGTGAGACTGCACCCTCAGGGGTAAGGCTGTGATGTCACAGTGAGCCTGTGTTGTCACTAGTCATGCCTTGATATCACAGTGAGTCTGTGATGTCAGAGGAGCTAGACTGTGACATCACAATGAGGATGTGATTTCAGTGGTTAGCTGTGATATCAGAATGAAGCTGTTGCGTTCATTAGTTAGAGCTAGGCAGGATGTCCACGGTGTCACGATGCTATGAATTTTCAAGTTAGTCCTGTTATGTCACAGTGAGCTGTGATGTCAGAGTGAGGCTGTTGATTCCACAGTGAGTCCTGTGATGGTCAGAAATGAGCACAGTTTGGGCTATGATATAACTATAAGGCTGTGATGTCACGGTTATGAGGTGACATCACAGAATTTTTGATCTCAGTGAGTCTGTGAGGAAGATGTGATAACAGTTGGCAAAGGCTGATTTCTCCTATGGCTATGAGGTAGTGGTGATCTTATGATGTAACAGGTTATGACTGTGAGTGTTTCATGATGCTGGAAGGGTTACTGGGAGGTGTCCGTACCGATGTGGGAAGATTGATGTCACCAATGAGGCAGTAATGTAACATGTAGGCAGTGGTGTATTGTTTAGGCGGTCAAAGGTATATGAGGTCACTGCTGAGGCTGTCCACATCACTTAGGTCTGTGCTTAACTGTAGTGAGGCTGTGATCCTAGTAGGCTAGATTAGTAAAACAATATTGAGGGTGTGATGATCACAGTGTGCTGTGATGTCACCATAAGCCGGTAATGTCACAGGTGTAGCTGTGACCTCCATTGGTGTAGACTGGGATTTAAGAATGGACGGATATAAAAGATAGAGGCTGAGATGGTTCATGGATGATAGTGATAATGGTGAGGCTGTAATGCCACACTGAGTTATGAATATCACCAGAGGCTGTGTGATCCTTGCGGAGGTTTGGAGATCATGATGAGCCTTCATAGCGTGGTGAGACTGTGATGCAAAGTGAGTTTGTGAGGTCCACATGAAGTTTTTGATGTCTATGTTAGAGTGGAGTATGTATATCACACATTAGGACTATATACATAGAGGCAAGGGCGGTAGGGCACAAAAAGTGTGATGGGACAGGCGGCGGGAGGAATGAAAGAATGAACGCGGTGAGGACCACCCGTGAGGCTAGGATGTAACAGGGAGGCACTGAGTAAACAATGATGTTTGTGATGTTCATGGAGAGGTTTTATGGCAACAGTGAGGCTGGGATTGTCCGGGTGAAGGGATAACAGCACAGATGTGGAAAGGTTGGACCTGGAGAGGGGGCGCAGGGTTAAGCCCGGCCATTGCAGGTTCTGAGTTCGATCCGAGGACTCACACAGTATGATGCCGAGGCGGAAGCGGGGGGCCTGCGTGTCTGGCCCCTGTGAGGCAGAGCCGTGATCCTGCAGAGTAAGACAAGGAGGAGGTGGAGGCGAGTTCTGTAAAAGAGTCCCGATTCGTCATAGGTTCTACCACACACATACACAGCATGATTGAATAATTATAATAAAATTAAAAAATAGGCTGGAATTCTGTTGAGGAAGATTCCACAGTGGATCTGGTGATGTCACTGGTAGGGCTGTGAATGTCAAGGGTAAACAGAGGTGACAGTTTTAGACAGTGAGGCTATGATGTCAAGGCTAGTTTG